>CM053501.1:45284445-45430003 GCA_028627145.1 Eidolon dupreanum | reverse complement strand
CTCTTGTTAAAATGTTGCACATTTTGTTCCTATACTTGCATATTTCTAGAGTGTAATAAACACAACATACAAAAAAAAAGCTAAAAATAATTGTAAACAGCAAAGGAAAATAGGGTTCCTATAGCATTCTTTGCACTTTTAAGATTTTTTCCTATAGGAATATTAGCAATGAATTTCACCTATAATAAATCTGATAACCGTTTTATTCTAATATCTTTGTACCTTTATGTTAGCCATTCAGATAAGTAAAAGAGCTCAGTGTGCTTTCACATGCAAAATAAGGAAAACAGCTTCCCTGAATGGAGTAATGGAGTCGACTCAAGATTATACACTTTGAACAAAAAGAAGGAACATTCAGCTGCCTTAAACAATATTATGGATTTATTGATTCGTATGACAAAATCTAGCAGCGGCTTAGGCTTCCAGCCATTTAAATCAAGGAAATCTATCAATTGTTTACAATTTTCTCAACTCTGCCCTTTTTCATGCATTGATTTTATTGTATTTCCATAGTCATCAGATGGCTGCTGATGATAATAAGAGCTACATCTTCTTTGTGGACATCTATTGGAGAAAACGTTTTCTCCTGCAGTCATGAAATAAATTATCTCAGTTTCATCTTGACTGGACTAATAATGTAAACTAATAATATAAACACTTTGTTCACTGGGATGCCAGTGAGATGTCATTCCTGATTGGTGTAGTGCTCATTGTTGGAATATTTACAACTGAGAAGACCCCCATGATACGTAAGGTGAAGCCAATAACACCTCCACAGCATTTGGCTATTATCTGGAAGAGAAGGGAGTGAAACAGAGCAGCTCAGAAATAGTAATTTGATATAACTTTCAAATTTGTTTTACAAAGACAACACTGCTTTTCCTATCTCTGTATTCTACTTCCTTTTCTCTCACAAAACAACAAGAATGATACCACCACAATAGTATTCCTCTTACAATATAACCTATCTCAATTTTTAAACTACTCTCTAAATATTGAAATCCCAAAAGCTAGAAACATGAAAATCAACTTTTGGTTTTGCCTTATCCCTAGTGACCAAGTGGTCACAATGTATACTTACCTGCTAAGTCTCTTGAAGTGGTTCTTCCATTCTAAATTCTTTTCCTTTTTAGTTATTTTTTTCTTTAGATGGGTATGATTTCTTCATGTTTGGCCCAAATTAGTGCAGCAGCAATATAAATGCTTTCCTCTATGTTTCTTGATTCATCATCTCTGTTTGTTAATCCAATTCCTTTTGTAATTTTTCTTTTTACCGAAGTTAAACATATATTAGGCTGATGTTTTTCATATAATGACTTTTATTATCTGCTACTGAATTTACAGTCATGTCCCAGTTTACATTCCTTATATAGTTTCTTTGTGTAGTCTTCTTGATCAGTGTTGCCAGTTGGCTTACTTTATAAAATTCTAAAATAATTTTACTTTATATTAAAAATATATTACTTATTTTTTTTCTTTTTGCCTTAATATTTCCTTCTAATTTTGGAGTGTTTGCTAACTTTTTCTAACTTACTAAATTGAAGTCTTATTTTCTTTTTCATGATACATACATTTGAATTTGAGTTTAAACATAATCCTTTAAATATAACTGTAGTTATATCCCACAAGTTGTACTGTCAGTTATAAGCACCTCCTAATATAACTCAACACAAAGCTTATTAAAAAGATTTGTAAATTCAAAAAAATATTTCTGTATTAATATTTTTTGGTAATTTAAGACTTTTTGTTACCTGGAATTATGTTGATAGCTATATATTTTTCTTCTGTGTTCATAAATTCTCTAATTTTTGGCTACAAGGATCTAAGTGAATTTTTTGCTTGGCTAATTAATTAACTTAGACTTATTTTGATTGCTGTCATGGTCACATTTACTTGTTCTTTAAAAAATTAGCTCTTCTTTCCTTTTTTTGACTTTTTTTTTTTTGCTTTTCAATGAGTTGATTGATTTTTCTTCATTTTACCATTTTTGATCCTTTACTGTCTCTTCAAACCACTAGTAGATTAACTTTTTTAAATTTAAGTTACTTCCCTGGTTAAAAATCCTACAAGAGTTCTGGATTTGTGTTTACTTAAAAAGATGAGTTACACACATTGAAAATTTCTGCTTTTCAGTCAGAATCATAACTCATGGCAATGAAATGCTTTGACTGAAAGGAAATTTTTAAATTAGTAAAAGAAAAATGACCTAGTGCTATGGGAGCTCAAGAGAGAGGTTCCACATTCAAAGTTGGGTGGTCAAGGAAGAATCTCAGATGAAAATGAAATACATGTTTAGGTCTGAGGAATAGTTTACATTTGTGAATTTTAAGTGGAAATGTAGGGTCAGATTTTGAGTATATACCATAGTATATACCCAAACTCTTGGTCCAAGAAAATGCCATTTGGGGGGAATTTATGTAGTTTAGTGTGAGCAAAGAATCTATGTGTGGGATTACAATAGGTTAAAGGACTGGAAACATGCAGTATGGTAAGCCCATTTTAGACTATGGGTTTTAACCTAAAAGAAAGGCATATTCTGCATTCAGCTAAAAAGTACATCTGGAAAGGGCACCAGTCACAGTGTAACAACAAAAAGCCAGAGTATAGCTTCCTTAAAGTCATTAATTAACTGAGGTTAAAGGGAGATCAAATAGCACAAAATCTAAGAAAAAGTTTGTTATTCCAAAGAGAGATTGGATACATGAACTGGCTTACCTAAGACAGAACACAGGATAAAGAGAAGTCAAACTAGAAATTGAGGGGAATTTCTTCAAACTGATAAAATACCATACCTCTAGCTAAAAATTTACTTAACATTTTATTTAATATTGAAACTTATCTCATTCCCACGAAGTTTAGGAAAAAGGTAATGATATCTGCTCTCAGCACCCCTGTTCAACATGATACTGGATTTCCAGCCCAGTGTTAAAGTAACATAAATGTAAGGCAGATAGTTTTTAAAGAAAGAAAGAGAAATATCTCTATTTAAAGACAACATGATCATTATGTGGGGAATTTTAAAGAACCAACAAAGCTACTAGAACTAGTAGTCACTGAGTCTAGCAAAGCCTTAGGATAAAATATTGAAAATCAACTATATTTCTACAAACTAGCGGGGGTAGTTGGAAATGAAGGTAATAAAACCATATCATATACCATAGCAATAAAATCATGAAATACTGCAGTAAAATCTAACAAAATATATTCAGCAACTATAAACTATAAAACTATAAAACACTGATGAAGGAAGTGAAAGAAAATTCACATAAATGGAGAGATACACTGTGTTTATATATCAGAAGTAAACCAAAACCAGCAGCACCTTGCCAGAATCATACACCACAACTAAGTGGAATTTATAACTGGGATGTAAGGAAGGTACAACATTTGCAAATAGGCAGTGTGATATATCACATTAACAGAATGAAGGATAAAAATCACATGATCATCTCGATAGATGCAAAAAATATATTTGACAAATTCCAACACCCTTTAATAATAAAACCCTCAATAAACTAGAAATTATCTCAACGTAATAAACATTATATATGACAAGCCCATAGTTATCATCATATTCAGCAGTGAAGAGCTAAAAGCTTTTTCCGTAAAGTAAGGAACAAGGAAAGATGCCTACTCTCACTATTTCTATTCAATATAATATGGGAAGCCCTAGCCAGAGCAATTAAGCAAGAAAACATACATACATACATACATACATACATACATACATACATACATACATAAAAAGCATCCAACTCAGGAAGGAATAAGGAAAATTATCTGTTTGAAGATGACATGATCTTACATCTAGAAATCCTAAATACTCCACTAAAATGCTATTAGAACAAATAAGCAAATTTAGAAAAGTTGCAGGTTACAAAATCAATATACAAACCAGTTGTGTTTCTATACACCAACAACTAATTATGCAGAAAGGAAATTAGGAAAACAATACCATATTGTGTCTCAAGACACAAATAAATACTAGACATCAAGTTCTGATGGATTGGGAGACTTAATATTGTTAAAATGTCTGTATTACCCAAAGCTATCTACAGATTTAAAGTAATCCCTTTCAATACCCTAATGGCATTTTTTTTTTACAAAAATGGAAAAAAAAATCCTAAAATTTATTTAGAACCACAAAAGACCCTAAAGAGCCAAAGCAATCTTATCTTGAGAAAAAAGGATGAAGCTGGAGGCATCATACTTCCTGTTTTAAAAATATATTACAAAGCCATGGTATTAAAATATTATGGCGCTAGCATAAAAAGAGACATATAGATCAAAGGAAGAGAATAGAAAATCAAAAATAAATTCATACATGTAAGACAAACAAATATTTGAAAAGGGTGCCAAGAATATACAATATGAAAAATGATAGTCTTTGTAATGAACGGTAATATGAAAACTACATATCCAAATACAAAAGAATGAAATTGAACCTGTATTTCACCACTCACAAAAATTGTTCCCAAATGGATTAGACTTATATGAAAGACCTGAAACAGTAAAACTCCCAGAAGGGAGTGTAGGGGAAAAGCTTTAGGACACTGGTCTTGGAAATGTTTTCTTGAATATGACATCGAAAGCAGGGGTAAGTGAAGCAAAAATAGACAAATGGTATTACACTCAAATGAAAAGGTTTTTGCCCAGCAAAGGAAACAATCAACAAATGAAAACGCAACCTACAGCTTAGGAGAAAATGTTTGTAAACCATATATCTTATAAGAAGTCAATTTCCAAAATATATAAGAAACTCATCTAACTCATAGCGAAAAAAAACAAAACATAAAACAACCCAAATAACTCAATTGAAATATGGACAAAGTACTTGAATAGACATTTCTCTAAAAAAGACATATAAATGGGCAACAGATATACAAAAATATGATCAAAATCATGAATCTTCAGGGAAATGCAAATCAAAACTACAATGAGGTATCACCTCACACCTGTTAGAATGACTATGATGAAATGAACAAAAGATAACATATTGGTGAGCATGTTGAGAAACTGGAATCTTTTATACTTTTATAAGAATGTAAATAGTGCAGTGACTATGGAAAACAGTATGGTGGTTTCTCAAAAAATTAAATATAGAATTACTATATGATCTAGCCATCATACTTCTGGGTATACATCTCAAAGAACTGAAGTAAGCAACTTGAGGATATATCTGCATTCCCATGTTTATGGCAGCACTATTTACAATAGCCAAGATATGGAAACAACCTAAATGTCGTTTAGTAGATGAGTTGATAAAATGTATATACATTCAATGGAATATTACTCAGCCTTAAAGAGGAAGGAACACATGCCACAATATGGATTAACCTGGAGCGTATTTTGCTTTGTGAAATATATTTATTTATATTCACAAAAAAGTGTGTGTTTACTCAAATCTTTTGTGTAAAATTAATTTTTTTGCTTGTTATCTTTCTCTTCCTGAGCAGGTGTACATCATATCATTCTTTGAGCATGATAAAGGAGATAAATCTGTATCAAAGACAGTTTGATTCATGAGATTCATGTCACCATTATTATTCTCATTTTTATTTTTAACTTACTGGATTCCTTGAGTTAGTTCAGAGATTGTCTGAATTTTACTGATGCTTGTCTTATATACAGTTTAAGGCCCTCAGATCAAAGCTACCAATCTCACAGAGTTTATATTCAAATGTAAAATCTGTGTGTTCTGTACTCCTAGCCCTATATTTAGGGATGAGCACATGACTCATTATAGGCAAATCAGAAAAGAAAACTGTTCTTTGTAAAACAGTTTTATATTCTTGTTTCTAGAATTCCTGGGGAAGGGATGAGATCCTTTATGAAATGGAGGTACTGCTTATATTGTTCTTGTTCCTACCTCAGCCCTATCTTTGATTTTTCTTAGAGAACTTATTTAAAAGATGCAGTATTTTACATTTGTAGATAAAGAGATGCACCAAGGGACCAGTCCCAAATGAAAACTCTTATGAAATGAGACACATCGAAATAAAGAGAAAATTTTAGGAGATGTTTGGGAACAGATGCCCAGATCACTGGCTAAAGGAAAAATATCCTCAAAGGCACAGAGATTTTTAAGCATAATAAAACATGAAGGATGATTTTCTTTTAATTTGGGATTTTAAAATCATATGTCTGGGAAATGAAGAGGACATTCAAATGATGTTTCTTAAGTCTCTTTCTCAGAAAAGGGTTTTCCCTGAGTAATTTTTCCCCCATTGAGTCTTTTTCAGCATTTTAAATACAATAAAAATCATCAAGATTATCAAGGGCACTTTTAATTGGTTTGTTGGAGAAGGTGATTTTTGTGAGGCTGAGAATGAGGAAAATTTTATATTAAAGGTTAAATTATATTGGGAAGACAGGTAAGATATTTAGATCCATGCTTTTATCATCTTTGATTAAATTGGGAGACTTGAAATATCACATATCATTTACTCCAGAAGGGAATATAATACAACATTTAAAATGTTTCTGGAATTAATAGGTAGACTTTCAAAGAAATGGTGAAGCAGAATTATTTATAGTAAAATTGTTATTAAAGAATGACATGCAAAGTAGCATTTATGTTGCTTGTACAAGATTAATTTTTGAGGTCATGTATATGGACACAAAGGAAAATAATAAGATTAAAAACATTCTTTTCATATTAGGTTTAAGTGTTTCTTTTAGATATTAGGAATATTAGAAAATAATTATCTTAATAGTTTCTTATGCAAAATTTTTTAAATAATTCATTTTTCCTGGGCTCTGGTTCATTCTGAATGTATTTTATATATACTATAAAATCAACTATTGTATCTCTTGCACCAGTCCATCTAATACCTGGAGTAGCTGCCAGCATTACTTATTTGGTGATTTGCCATTTGAGAAAATGCAACACAAAGAGAAAATGCAATTGCATGACATTTGCAAAGAGTGCAAACTATACAGTTATTTGCAGCTTTGCAAATTTTATCATTTGTTAGAATTTATCTTTTCTGTGCTAAATTAACTTTTATTTTACTTGTCCAATTAGAATTACTTGGAACTCTCAGCATTTGCAGTGCAAGGATAAGAGATTCTGCTAGGCTAAAAGATAGTTTCTATTGTATGCTCAGAGAAACTAGAGAAATTGTGCAATCTTTATTTTTTCCTCTTCAACAGTCTTAATTCTTTTTCATTTCTCTTATCCTCTGCTGTTTATGTTTCCTTTCCATGATGTTTATCTGAAAATTTCAGTTTCTCATTGAAGATTGGAATGAATATACATATTTATACCTGCTTCTTCCAAAACTCAATATGACAATAAAAAAGAATGTTAAGCTATAAATCCCCAAGAGCCATAAAGAAAACAAACACAAAAAAGTGACAACGATAGAAGAAACATTGGAAAGCTAGAAAGCAGAGGTTCAGAATGTGCTGGGATTGCACACCTGTGAAGTATTCACTGAGTGAACTTCTCTGGTATTCTGGGAAGGTAGGGATGGGGCAATATATTAGTTAAGAAGGAAGCCATATGTCTAAATTCAAATCCTGGTTCTAGTATTTTCCTCTTCTGTTTCTTTGTTCCCTAAACTGCAGCATGAAGTACCTATAGTAGTTCCTACTTCACAGGGCTTTCAGTATTAAATTAGTTAATTTAAGTACCTTATACAGTGTCTGGAGCAGTTATTTCTCAGAATGCTGCCAGACCAGAGTTCTCATCCTAGCATTTGGACTTACTCAGATAAGGTGCCACTCTGTGTTTAAGTTACAGTCTTTCTGCACATTTGCACAGCTGCTCCCAACTCCACTGATCAATATAACACTCACAAGCTCCCCAGACACAGGTTCCATGCACACTTACCAACAAACTCCATGAAAGTGTGGTACTCCAGTTCCAAGCATGTTGGGTTGGATCAGGATTTACTATGTGCTCAAGGATATGGACAGAAGGAGTGGACATCTGTTATACATATTATAGAGTTGATACGGGCTTTAGGCCATGTCGATATCTAAATACACAGGATTCAAAACTCACAGATCTGAGGCAAAATAGTAGTTCTATCCATGCAGCTTTAGGCAAGCTACTTAATCTCCCTACCCATATAAATATCTAATGTCCCACATTGAGTTAATACCTACTTCATAGTGGTACTATAAAGCACCCAGTGAATAGCTTGGCACATAGTAGATACTCATAAAGAACAGCTAAAACAGCAATTGAAAATTTTAAAAGCTCTTAAGCATTTCCCACGTATTCTCCAAGTTTGTATGTTGTGCCTAACTTGTGACTCTAAAGTTTTCAATGGTGTACAGCTACTTTCCAATCATAGGATCCCCCATGTCCTTATTGAGAAAAAGGGCAGAGACAACACACACCCTCTGTTTCTCTGTATTTTTTATAGCATCTACTCTGTGTACATTACAAGTAAACACTAAATTCATTTACAGTTACAAATGCCAAATTATGGTCCTGATAATCATAGATCCATGAGCAAGTTTAGTTATTTCCTAACTTCTACTGCTTAAACTAGAGAAGGTGCTTGGAGGTGACATGAACATCATATAAAGACACAAGAGAATCTTTAATAAATTTAAAGTTCTGCCAATGATTTAGATATTTTACTATCAGTCTTTAAATCTAGTCCATTGTGTCAAACATTTGAATAAACTGACTTATAGAAATGTGTGCATATTTGATTCTGGAAGCAGAATTAGGGATAAAACAAAACAAAATGTTTAAATTAGCTGTACTGAGATCGAATGAATTTAATGTACCTCTTTAAAAGAATAAATTTATTTTAATCAGAGATATGAATTAAATAATACTTATTATTTTTCTTACTATAAAACATATATCAATTGTTCAAAATCAAAAGAATAATGCAAACATTAATAATTCCAAAATAACTATTGTTAATTTGGCAAATTCCTTTTGGTATTTTTCTTTCTAAATGCTTTATAGTTTCAGATAGAATTATACTGTATATGCTGTTTGTATCTTACTTTGTTTCACTTGGTGTTATAATTAGAAGAGTTTCACAGTTTATTAAATAATGTTCAAAAACACAACTTTTAATGACTGCATAAAAGCCCATTATATGATTATGTTGTAATTTATTTCCTATTTCTAGAAATGTGCCTTTATTGCTAATATGAATAATTCTTTCTGTTAGGTAGAACTATTAGATGTGCATCATAGAAACTTTCCACAAACTAGTTTAGAGAAAAGGGTAATTTATTCAAAGATTACTAGTTTACTTTGCGTCAGTGAAATCCCACCACAGGAAGACATAACAATGTCCATGAATAAATTGAATAAGAATTAATTCTTCAAGGCCTCTTCAAGACTTCAAGGCCTCCTGCCCCACCCTCTCTCTCATACACACTCTCCTTTAATGTATATGTATGAGTTTGAGTGTGTGTGATCTGCCGTCTCTGCTTTTCTATGGATATCAATATCAGTTGCTTCTTTCTATGTATAAACTTCATTTTCTTGGAATGCACATACTGTCTTCCACCACTTGGCAAAAAATAGCCACTGACAACAGCCAAGGTATGTTTCACAGTCTCCACCCCTCCCCCCCTAACTCCTTTTATTCAGTTCTAATTCAAAGCATACGAGTGAAGGATTCTAACTGATCTGGCTCAGTCTGTTGACAATTCCTGGTCCAGATATCCACATACTGTAATAATAGGCAGACCCACAGTAGTTATGTGGGTGTGAGCTTCCATGGGGAACAATTTTTAGAAGTAAATGTGCTCTACAGATTACCATATAGACAGTTACTTATTGGAATGTTCATCTCAGTACATATATCTTTCACACATCTATGAAATATTATGTGATCAATTTCAAGAACTGGAATTATTAATTAAAAGGGAAAGAAAATATTTAGGCCTTTTGATATATATCCCCATTGTACCTCCTATAGAAATTGGTTATCAATTTGATACCCTTTAAACTGGATTTAGCTGAAATCTCATTGATTCCATTTTAGCATATTTTAGAAGATGATACACATATATCATGTTATTTACATTACAAAGATACTGTAAGTTAAGATACTTAATCTGGTTTATCCAGTCGTTATCTATGTGACCATCTATCTCTCTTAGCATAAATTTCCTATGAATAAAATTTTATATTGTATAATGCCTATTTTTTTCCAGTTAGTGAGCACTTACTATAACAAAAACTGAATATGTTGAAGGAAATTCCTCAACAGCATATGAACACGGTTGTTTTCTAAAATTAAGCTTTTTCAAGAACCTTCATCTGATTATTGATCTGATGACAAGCTCTTTTGTCTTAGCCTACAAATATCTTCCAGATCTGCACTTTTTAATTTGTAGTGTCACTCGCTACAAGTCCAGAGATGTTTTAAGACTGAAACGACGTGTGGCAAGGCATGTTTGTCATGAGGGAAATACTTTGGTCTAATTGGCAATGAGTAGATTGAGAATTAAGAGGAGATTAAGAAATCAGGAAATGAGTGAGGTAAAGACAGTGTCTCAGCTACAGACATTGGTTTGGCATTATTCCATCAGTGACATGTGAAGAATTAGGCAAGTAGATGAGTGATGTTAATTACAAGGAGTCAACTACTTTGGTTTGTAGAAAACACTCTCTAACCCAGTGATATAATGACTTTGCTAAGACAGATTCATTTAATATTTAATATATTAAATAACATTAAGTCATTAAACTATTCCATTAAGAATTATAGGAGGCATTGAAATCCATAGCAACACATTATTTATGCATTAGAATGTCTTCTTGCCAATGAAGAACTTGCATGAATTTTATGAGTCTATCTTGACATAAGATATACATAGGAATTTTTCTCTAAAAAATAATATATTTTGATCATATATGCACTAATATCTTTGAATAGTAGATATATTCTTTAATAGCAAGATATTACTTCTGTTCCTTGGCTTATATTTGTGATGCTGCTCTCAAGTAGGCACTACTTGAATTAATATCGGTTGCATCTATTGAAAGGAAAAAATGCCAAAATATTGTCCTAATGATTATAAAAATATGAAGTTTTATGATTTACTAAATATCACAATAATTTTGCTGAAGGAGGAACTTGTGAGCTATATGAAAAGGAGTGGGCTTGATTAAGGAGAGACAGTCTATGACTAGTACCATATAAAGACACATTTCTTTCAAACAGATTACTTTGGTAATTTACATAAATGTGCAAATATTTCATGGGATGATGTTTGTGTAACTATTTTATACTAATAAATTTGTACATCTCTGTAAGACTAACTTTTATTAAGACTTACAGTTTAAATAACATGGTTTTAGTTCTCTTTGGTAAGAAACACCTAGTTGAAATTTCTGTTGTATTTCAAAAAACCTTGATGAATATGCTATGTGTGAACTTTTGAATCAAAAATTCACTGTGCATGACTCTAAATATAATGTTTACTGGAGTAATACACACTGAATTTTTCCTTCACTTTTTGAAGAAATCAAGAAATGATATTTCACTATTATTTCTTTCATGATCTTGTAAGAGAGTGTTTTATTATCATAATTGACCATTTTGAAAAGTAGATTCAGAAATTATCTTCTCATAACCCAGCATTTCTCAGAGTGCTGTGTATCCTTTGATTTTATAAGCCAGAATGTATATCATAACATTTATACGTTTTCAGGAAGATATACCATTTAAGCAGAACAATGTAGTATGTCACATACTAACAGTACTATTTGCTTTTTAAGAGAAAACATATTTAGATTGTCATGCACTTTCAAGTTTTCCAGTATACTATCAGTATCAGACATGAGAGCTGTGATTTAGAAATGTTTATTTTTCAGCCAAATAGAATCCAACTAAATGCAGATGTTTTATACTCCATAAAGTAATTTAGGGAATCACTTAGCAAACGCATTTTCATCAGTGTTACAATTCAAACCATTTCATGGCAGTTGCATTTACAATTCATTTCCCATAAAAACAGCTTATCAAACCACAAATCATTGGTCTGCTAAGCAGTACCTGAATGTGCCAGTAGTTACACTTAATGTACTATGTGAATTGTTGGACTGCAGGAAACTAGGGACTCCTTTGTACTTCAGAAACTTTGCAAATAACAGAATTATGACTGTTTGTGTTTGACTTTTTGTATTTCATTGAGAGTGGAAGAAAGAAAACATGTGAGGAAAAGAGAAAGATGGAGTTGCCTAAATCTACATTAAATAAAAACATAATCAAAAAGAAGGGGAAAGAATTAAATTTCTATGGTCTTTTCACTTATTCTTCTACCAAACTTTCCTCTAGTCTCCCTCAGAACTGCCAACAGAATGATCTCTTACATTTTCCCACTCAAAGATAGATATTATTCTTTCCAAACTCATCCTTTACTCAATTCTTTGTATTATTTACTCCATAAATTATCATCTGCCTATAATAGGACACTATAAGACTGATAGGAAAATCTTAGTGATATATATTCCCACCAGAACTTTCTCCTTTCAATGGACCAATCACATGCTTATAAAAATAAAAGGTAGACAGTCATACTCATATTTATTGAGTGGGTACTATTGTTTGGAGAACATTAAGTATTAAGAAAAGAAACGCCATTTTGAAATGTCTATTATAGAATTAGAGATTAACTTTAGACAATGAAAAATTACCTTTTCTCTTGATAACAAAGTATTCTAATTACAAAGTTATTATTTAAACCAGATTCAGTACATGACTTCTACTGGCCAGAAAGAATTCATGTTCTTCCACAGAGTTATTATCCAAATCTCATGATAATTAGTATACAAGGAGAATTCCAATTCTCTTTAAGATATGATTTATTCTACTTCATTTGATTCTGGGGTCATGAAAGAAGCATTTTATGTATCTAAAAGCCCATCTATTAGCTTCAGTCAACAAATTACCCTACTATCCATCCTACACATCTTTTTTTTCCGTAGCTATTTCTTTTTGATTTGGTTTCCCATAAGCCATTATGTAGAATTGTGTAGCATAAACCTGTCACAATTTTGCACTATATGTTATGCAAGGAGTTTCTGAAAATTTTCTCATGAAAATCTTTCAACTCGTGCTTTCAACAAGAGATATTACCCTTCATCTCCAGTGGCTGAATTATTTGAAGCTGATGAGTCATTTAATAGTTCTCAACTCCCCAAAGCACCTCCGTTATGGGAAACTACTTCTGTACTGTCATTTAGTTTATGAAATATGAAATGCTGCCACGTGGCATCTTCTTAGAATACGTAAGAGAAGAAAATATAGATGCCAATTGCTCACAAGATAGAAATCTTAAAAGGATGTACTTATACTATTCATGTTAAATTTCTCAAGAGCGATCTCACTAAACTTAGGGCTTGCAATCACCTGTTAATATTGTGCTTTCACATTCCAAAACTTAGTTATTAGAAATGAAATTCAGTTTAAATTCTTTCTACTGTCTTTTTATTTTATAAGCTAAATATCATAGGAAGTAAAAAAAAAATAATGAAACCTAGAGAAAACAAGATGGCAATAATGTTGGCAGTAAAACTTGATTCAGGGCCTCACCGAAGAGCAATTGAGAAACCTGACAAATCTATTTATTCAAGACCCATGCTGGCAGTTGTAAGGTATTAAATAAACATAATCAAATAGAAGAAACAAATTTAAGGCAAATAAACATTTTGCCTTATTGTACAGAGCATTCTGTACAATAATTTAGTTTAAAATCTAGAACAAAATTAAAAAAAATTTAATTTACATTCTAGGCTAATGTTACATTTTCTGAATAAATTTATATTGTTTAAAATTGGTATTTGCTTGTATACTTTAATAGCCAAAAAAAATTCTCATTGTATTACTGTATGTCTTCTGATCAGCTCTTGTCCATTATTTGTGTTGATATAGTAAGAGCTAAAGTATTCAAAGAAGCTCCAAAATGGAAATTCACTAACTTAATGAAATAACAGATCTGATAAGGCCAGTTAAAAAGAAGAGAGAGAGAATGATAAATACAAAAATGGATACTCAGTTTTAGGAGAGCATATTGAGGAACAATTTGCAATACTAGGAAGTAGCCACTATGCCATATGAGGTATTGGTAGTCAGAGGGAAGATATCATTAAAGTAGCTGTATTGTTTCATAAATGCAATTTTTCCTTACCACTTTTTAAATATAATTCAGAATTGGTTTAAAATACTTTCCAAGGGATTTGAATGTTTAACAAGGTTTTTACTCAAGTGTGACATTGTACTGATTTAAGCTGTTAGGTAGATTAGCTTTATGCCTACTACATACCTTAGTAGAAACCTGTTTTGGAATGGTGGGAGGATGTATGTAAGCATGTAAGAATGACAGATTAAACTGCTACTTTATATACTGTAAGGATTCCATAAGGTTATTAAATCCAATGGACCTGTGAATCTATGTAGAGTTAAAAGCAATCCTATCTGTTTTATTCCAGAAAATGAGTTGTTATTTTAAGAGAACAAGAATTATAAATTCATAGAAAAAAATTTAAACTTCTTTGATTTTCTTCATCTCAGAATACTTTAAAATTCACTGATTTTGATTCTGTCTGAAAGAAATTAATACTCTCCTAGAGAAAATAGACAAATTCATACAGATAGATAAGGTTTTATTTTTTTCTGGTTTTCATTTTTGTTTTTCCTTTAGTGACATGTTAAAAGGGAATTCACTATTAATTGCTTTGGGGAAGAAACTCATGTTTTTAAATCTGAAGAATAAGTTATGTTTTTAGGCACTTTAAGATGATAAAAGATTTCATAACCTTCCTATCAATATAGTATGCTGAAATAACAGACATTCCACAATTTCAGTGGCTTATAATAACAAATACTGATATTTTTGTTCTTGTTACCCGTTCATTATAGATCACTGGGCAGGGGCAGGATATGAGGGTCTCCTGCTCAGTTGTCACTCAGAAATTCAGGCTGATGGAGTTTTTATCTTTGCATATCCTTCCATGATTACCAAGGCAAGTAAAGAAGACCTGGCGAATTTTGTTTTGGCTGTTAACACTTCTAACTCTATGTGACTATTCTCCTACTACTCATATTCCATTGTCCAAAGCAAATCAAATGGCAACATTTAATTTTAAGAGGGCTGGTAATTGAAACCCTACATAATATTGATATGGAGGCAAACCCAGGAATATTTGGTGAACCATATCAATCATTTACATATCCTAAAAATATGAAGATGTCTTTTCTGTTGAACTCCATAATAGCTTATAAAGCTACATGCTAAACAAAAAGTTTGAATTTTACTAATAAGGGGATTTTAATGAAGAGCATAGAAAGCAGGTGAAAATTATCGTTTTGAATGCCAGAAAAGGAAGCCTCTTTCTCTCCCCGAGACAAGTAATAACACCTCAGTAACAGAGCAGAAAACGTTCCACATTTGATCTGTAATTTTAAGCATTTGTGTTTCTAAATTAGGAGTCTCAAAGATTCCTATTCTCATACCTATTCCTATTAAATCATGATGATATTTTCAACGTTTTTTTTCCTTCATGACTTTTCTTTTTATTATACTATCTTGTCCACATAATCTTGTAAACAATATTTTCTCTTTCTCTCCTGCTTCTGTTGCTAAATATTCTATTTTCTTCTAAGAAAAATCTTGCACACTGTATCTACTCCATGTTGCTATTGATGTTGTCAATTGCTGCCATTATTCTATTCCTATACTTCCTTGTTCTTATCTTGAATTAAAAACTTTTGGAGTAGAAAAGATAAATCTAGAATTTTCTTCCTTGAGTTATTTCCTGTGTCAACAGGAAATAGTTATGTCTTTTTACTCTGTGAAAGGACTGATCTCCTAGCAGTGCTACTATGAGAATTATTCCTCAAATAATAAAACAAGTACCATATGATACGTATTAGAATGGGGCACCCTTAACATAAGCCTAGACCTCAGCTGGAAGTGTCTCTGTAGGAAGTCTTAAGACATAGTAACAAGGGACTGCAAGGGCTGTTGTAACAAAGTACCACAAATCGGCTTAAGCAAAAGAAATGTTTCGTCTACAGTTATGGAGACTAGAAGTCCAAGATCAAGGTGTTGACAAGGTTGGTTCCTTCTGAGGCTATGAGGGAAAATCTGTTTGATGCCTCTCTTCAACTTTCTGGTAGTTTGCTGGCAATCTTTGGCATTCTTTAGCTTCTGCTGCATCACCCTGATCTCTGCTTCCACATTCAAATGGCATTCTCCCTATATGTGTGTCTCTTTTATAAGGACACCAGTGATATTAGGGACCCACCTTATTCTAGTATGACCCCATCTTAACTAATTACCTCTGCAATGACTCTAGTTCCAAATAAGGTCACAGTCTGAGGTTTGGGGAATAGGATTTGAGAGGACACATACAGCCCATAACGCTAGCTAACAACAGTATTCAGACATGACCTTAAAATCAAGAATTAGATTTGTTTCAAAATTTGGCCATAATTATAATGACATGGGAGACTTTTAAAATTACCTATCACTGTGCTCCACTCTCAGGAACTGTTGACCAATTGATCTACAGCAGGACTTGTGTGTCCATGTATTTTAAAAACTCCCCAGATTATTCTTAAATGCAGAAGAAATGAGAACTAGGCTAAAAGAATTTGATGTTTTATAACACCAAAGGAGCCAACAGTTTGAGATTAGCAATCAATTAGCTCAAACCTAATGCTGTTTTCTAACATTTGTAAGTTCAAAGCTGCACCAAATTTCCTGTTGAAAACCACTTCTAGGTTTACTAAATTTAAAATTTTTGTTTATTTTTCATCTTCCTCCAAATTCTATCACTGGCAAGATTTATCTCATTGACTTACATTGTATTGTTATATGCAAGAGTGATATTTAAAATATTCATCAGCTGACAGAGCATAAATACGGACTCATCAGAATAAACACCAGACTGATCAGAGGAGAAATGGCCCAAAGCACCAGGAAGCCATAATGGCCAGAACCACTGGGAGGCCATTCAAGTGTGTGCTGGCTGAGTACTGTGATTGTGATTTCTCCACCTGAGACTGGCTCTAGTTTCTCTATTCACTTAATGATTTGTGACAGGGAATATTACTGCTGGCCACACAAGCAAGCATGAGGCCATTTGGTAGCTTCTGTTCTAAGCCATGCTGCACAATTCTAAAGAAATTATATTTTCAAAGCTATGTTTACCTAATTTAAATATCTCAGGGACATCCAGTTATAAAAAGGGAAGTTTTAGTCAAAACAATTAATTTATTTGTAATGGGGAGGCTCCCACCCTCCACAACACTCCATAGATTACCCTCATTATACCCATTACATACAATCCAGTGGCTGGAACAACTGAATGACTAATGGGCAAGGTGAGCACTTGTGGTTACAGCTACATCTTCACACATAACTGTTCACAAACTACTTCAGTTCCCTCACTTTTCATTGACATAAATCAGGTGACAATCCCAGTTGCCTTGATAAAATTCTTGGGTAAATCAGTCAGGCAGGAGCAATCTTCCCCAAAACTATGAAATATGTTAAGCTTTTCTCCTCTATTCACGAGTTACATTCTTTTCTTTTACTAGACCATGAAGGTACAGTAAAACAATTTTCTAATAAAGTTCACTTGAATGTATACATGTAGCCATAAGGTCAAAAGATATTGAAGGGCTGAATTTTATTGAGAAAATTTTTTCCTGACCATGAAATCTCTTCAGACTGTTGAACATTAAAATGGAGCAATCTTTCTTTAAAGTGGCTTTCAAGAGAAAAGGAAGGTGAAATAATATTTCTTCCACCAACTCTCTGGAAAAAGTAGTTCTTTGTTTATCAGTTCAGCTCAAGGGAATAGTTTAATGTTATTTCCACTATATCACAAAGATCATCAGATTTGAAATAACCTAGGTAAATAAGCTGAAACAAGGAGTTTTCATGTAGTCTAAAAATACATTATCATGGACATAAGAATCAAAGAGCATCCTTCTGTGGTGTAAACTCTCTCCCAAAAGGTATCAAGGTAGTCTAACATCTGGGAATGTTAATATCTTATAACTCATTCCTGAATCTTGAACTAATTCTTTCTATGCAATGATCTTTACCTGAATGTTGCCTAGTATGTATGGAACATAACAGGAATGTAATGTATTATTGCATAAATTACTTCTGTGAAATTAGAAAATACTACTACTAGGAGATAAGTATATCTCTACTATCCATATCTATCTTGTTTCAGAAATAATTAAACTACACAAAAGGGAAATATTAACATATTTCTAACTTTAACAGGTAAGTGAGTGATTTCTTCCCTATAGCTGTTACCAAAAAGCTGGAGCCAATTCATAGTGCTCAACTGTCACGCAGTGTGAGAACTGAAAGGTGACCTTGTCTGCACACTTTCATTTTAGTTCTTTTCACATGGGAAACTTCCTTTGTGATTACAGTGCTGAAATAAATTGCTGTTAAAACCAGAAATGCCTCTTAGTAGCAACCATCTTGCCATTAAAGTCCCAAGTACCATATAAAAGATATTTTCTGTTATATATTGAACTTTCTTATTTCACTTTCTGTACAACACTTGTTCTGTCTCACTGAGCTCAATTGGAGAACATTTGTGTAGGAAAGGTTTTCCTCTCTGTGTCCAATTTTGTTCTTCTTCCTCTGTATCCACTATTTTAGTGTTTTGGAGTTTTTTGTTTTGTTTGTTTTTAAATCTCTGATGTAAGCCACACCTCTCCTTCTCCTAATCCCAGTTTCTGAGAACCTGGTCTCAACCTGCAATCTTGTGTTCTTGCTTGCCTAGGAGGATGGTATGCTGGAGTCAGCTAACTTGGGTTTGTGGGAGCCAGGTGTGTGCATCTTTTCCCAACCCTGTGTTCAGTGACTTCACTTCGGTAGTTTGGCATTGGCCATGGTGGGAGTACACACATCAGGCATACTGGCAAACACTATAGATCAGGGACTCCTCTCATGGAGAGCTAGTATGGTTATGAGGTTTCAGCTATGAGGTCTGGGGTCTAATTTTCCACCTTATTCAGAATGCCTGAGTCAAGAGAGGCAACCTTAATGACTTTTATCATCCAGCAACCCTGCCTTACTTGTTAGCTTAGTATATTATGAATCTATTTTATTATATTAAGTACATTTTTTTTAGTGTATCTAAAAATAAATTCTGAGAGAATGGATAGCTTATAATATTTGTGAAATGAACATTTTCATTTTGATAGATAATGCCAATTGTCCTATATTTTAAGTTTTTTGTATTCCTGCTAATAGTGCAGAAAAATACACATTTATTTCTCCACGCCCTCCCAAGTTCTGTCACCAAGTATTATTTAACCATTCTGAGAAGTGAAAGATATTTTTCTTTTGTTTTTTTTTTTTTCCTTTCATTACATGTTATATTTACCCTTCTTATGTATTTATTGGCCATTTTATGTTTATTTCTGTTACAGTTTTTGATTTCTAGCATTTCTTTTTGATTCTTTCTTGTCCACCTCTCTGCTTACAGTATCCATGAATTCTTGCATGTTGTCCACTTTTTCCATTATAGCCCTTGCCATATTAATTACAGCTATTTTAAATTCCTGATCTGATAATTCTAATATCTCTGACATATGAGTCTGATTCTGATGCTTGCTTTGTTTCTTCAGACTGTTTTTTGCCTTTTAGCACACCTTGTCTTTTTTTTTTTTTTTTTTTTTTTTTGAAAGCCAGGCACGATGTAGCAGGTAAAAGAAATTGAAGTAAATTGGCCTTTAGTGTGAGGTTTTCTGTTTATCTGTCTAGGAGTTAGGCCCTACTATTTGCTGTAGCTGTGGGTATCAGAGGCTAAATTTCCTCTGTTGTCCTTGTTTTTGTCTCTTTTACTGTCTTTAAGGCTTCCCTGGAGACTCTTTAAATAGCTTGAGCCTTCCATTTCTTTCAGCTGTAATCCCCTGTTATTATACAGGATCCCAACTGATGTGATGTAAACCGTGGGGTGAGCAGAAGCATCTCTAATCCTATAAATAGATTTCATTCTTGGAGTGGACCTATGCCCCTGGGTTGTGACCTTTGCAGGTGATTCTCACCTTTCTGTCTTCCCAACTTTAGGTGATAAAGGAGCCAGAATTGGGTATTTCTCTCCACCTAGATCAGTTAGGCTCTAGTAAAAGTTTCTTTTAAAGACACACATTTATTAAGGAGAACAGAAGCCCTGGACATATTTAAAAATGGCTACTTTTTCCCTTTCCTTACTGGAAGCACCAGGGGATTTTTCTGCAGTTCTCACGGTGAGAACATGGTGAGGCTCCTTGAGGTAAAACTCATGAAAAGTGTGGCAGCCATGTAAGACTGAGCCCCTAGGAGTTTTATCTCTTATGCTGTCCATGCCAAGGATTAGTCAATTACCCTTTAAATGCTTCTACTGATACTGTCTCCAGCTCTGGGCCCCTTCTCCCTGTATAGGTTGTGGTTTTCTGTATTCACCTGTCCCTCCAGTTTTCAGGGCAGTAATTTGCCCTGTCACCTCAATTCTCTGAGAGATTAAAGAAGAATTGTTGGTTTTGGGGATTTTTTTTTCCAGCTTTTATCTTGTTGATGATGGAAGTGATATCTTCTAAACTCTTTACATGTCATACCAGCCCATTTTATATTTATTATTTTTAGTAAACAGCTTAATTTTGAGAACGTTTAAAATTATTAAACCATTCTGAAGCCTATTTCATTTCTCCATTGGGAAAGAAGTTCTAAGTGTGCAGATGAGAGGCTAGGAAGTCAGACTGAAACTGCACATCCCGACTAACTATTCATATTTGCACTAAAACCTTAGGAACATAATTAACCTATCTTTGCATCAGTTCTTCTACAAAATGAGAATAATAAAAACTTTCCTATAAGATGTAGATGATAGTATTTTCTCTTACTTGATAGACAGAAGATACCTAGACTGGTGGTTGGCAGACGAAAGCCTGTAGTCCAGATCTGGCTCACTACCCATTTTTTTTTTTTTAATTAAAGTTTTATTGAAACACAACCACGCTCATTTATCTACTTATTGTCTATGGCTTCTTTTGCATTACAGTGACAGAGATGATCAGTAGTTGTGGCAGAGACTCTGAAACACAAGGTCTAAAATATTTACCATCTATCCTTTTACAGAAAAAGTTTGCTAACCCTTTGCCTAGACACTACTGAACTTCTTTCACTACTATGTAAGTCAGTGGTTCTCAAACTCTACCAAACATCAGAACCACCTGAGGGTTTTTTAGAGTACAGATTACTGAACCCCAAATACAGAACCACTGACCTAAGCTATTTGAAAACAGAACTACAAATATCCTAAGAAATTGAAGTTTCTATCTACTTCCTTTTCCTTGAGCTTGGATAACTCATTTTGTTAGTTTTGGGTGTGATTTCTCATAGAAACAAAAAACTCTAAACTCAGAGACACACCTGAAATTACTAGAGAGACCAAACATGACCCCACATGCAATCTCTCATTTATCCCTTGTCTCCACCTGCGTAAGTCATTAAATGTGTTCCCAGCTTTCCCATTCCTCAACCTCTGCCACGGGAGCTTCGGCTAGGCCTAGAATCGGATGCTTTTACAATCTTCTCACTGTGGTAAGAACAAATATTTTATAATATTGACCTGGGAATCTATAGGCAATGATAACTGAAAGCTAGAAGACCTGAGCTTGTGAAGGTAGGAGTTGGACAGTTTTCTATTGGGAGGTTTTTCTTTTTTGACTAATTCCAAATTATACCATGAATTAGATATACATTGTAGTTGGACTTAGCTGTTAAAGAAAGGTGTATGCATTTGTAAGTATTGGTTTTAGGGGTATGGGCTGATCCAGGCACTGAATTTAACGTGAGAGAAAAACACATTTAAATTTTTGAACTCTATCTACATTTTTCTTTCATATTAGATTTATTTAGATTTTAAATGCTGTGAAATACTATAAATTATATTTTTTAATCAGACTTCTTAAAATTTCCATAAATTCAGTTGCACAAGTATCTGTTGAGCAATTGCTATATACAAGACATGGAGAAACAGAACTAAAAAGATTGATGAGAGACCGACTTCCTTGTTTTAATGCATTTATTTAAAGGACAGATGCAATTAATATATAAATAATACAAGAAATAAGAAGTTAGTACCTAAGTAATAAGATAGTACAGAGTAAGATAAATGTTCTTAAAATATGTAAATGTATGAGAGATCAAAAAAAAAAAAAGAGAAACACTTGTGGCCAGGGATGTCCAGCAGCTACCTTTAGGCTGTAATGTTAGCCATGGGTCTTGAATAATGGCAGTATTTCCACAAGTGGGCATGCAGGACGAGGGCATTTAAGTCAATAGAAACAGTATGAGCTAAAGCAAGGAGTCAGAAAAGTATCAACTATTCAGGATGGTAGGTAATTTTGTTTGGTTATAGATATATAGGGGAGAAAGGTGATGAAATGATAATTGTAGATTTGTGGAATATATACTACATCTGGGTTGGGAGTAGAAATTTTTAAGCAGGAAAAGGTTTGTTTAGAGATAAAGAACAAGTTGCCATATCTGGTAAGGAGTTTTGTGTTATGAGAATAAATAAGAAAATAGAATTTTAAGCATCTGAAATAGGGCAGCAGAAATTATAAAAACAGAAATTCAGTACCATATACATGGAAAATTATATATCACGGTGTAGAGTCAGGTTTAATATGTATCATCTCAGGTATGGGTATAATTATAAATGTATAGCTAGGAAAAATGCTTGAGAAAAACAGTTTGGTCTTTTCTAGATAGGTGACATATAGTAGAAACAGAAGTATCATGACAAAATATTTACAGTGAGGGGGTTCTCTGAAGGATGATATCAGGAGTGATGTTTGTTATTTCTACTATTTTCTACACTAATTTTTATGAAAGACTATGAGTTGTATTATAATAATCTTGAAGTTTACATTTTAGAATCACATGTGTATCCAACTAAACTTCATTGTTAATATAGGTTATTTTTTAAAAGTTCTCTTTAATGTGTGTGGTGAACTATTTGTTAGGTTAAAGGAAGTATGAAAACAAGTAGTCAATATTACTATGCTAATTTTGTGTGAGTCATTTTCATTATAATACCACACTACTGAAATTCAGTAAAAGAACTTTTCCCACTTAATATTATTTATTGTGAAAATGTTCCCTGGGACAAAAACATGAAAAATATTAAGGTTTAAAAACAGACTGCATTTTTGGAGGACTCAACTTTATTTTTTTTAAATTGAAACTTTGTGCTGTGATGCCATTAATGTTTTCTTTTAGTTAATACATAAAAACATTATTATGAATGTTATTGAATTATCTTGAATGACAAAAAGAAGCATTCTTACATAACTAGAATTTAATGATTTACAAAGGAAAAAGTGGCGATAAAACTTGTTAATGATGGTTGTGACTTTCGTTGGGATTATGGTGGTTCTGTTTTCATTTTATATATTTTTTCTACATTTTTAAACATTTCCTAAAAAGCATAAAATATACATTTCTAAAATAATGTGAAAAATACTTAGAGAGTGTGATGGTTATGTGTCAATGTGACTAGGCTAAGGGATGCCCAGATTGCTAGTAAAACGTTATTTCTGAGTATGTCTGTGAAAGTGTTCCTGGAAGAGATTAGCATTTGAATTGGTGAACTGAAAAAGCAGATGGCCCTCCCCAATGTGGGTGGGTAGCATCCAGCCCACAGAAGGTGAAAATAAAAAAAGGCAGAGAAAAGATTTTTGAGCAGGAAAAGATCTGTTCAGAGATAAAGTACAGATAAAGTGCTGTCTGCTCGAGCTGAGATCCATCTTCTCATGCCCTCTGACATTGGTGCCCCTGGTTCTCAGGCCTTCAGACTCAGACTGAATTACACCACCATCTACCCTGGTTCTTTAGCTTGCAGACACAGATCAAGGGACTTCCTGGCCTCCACAACCATGGGAGCCAAGTCCTGTAATACATCTCTCCATATAGTTGTATCTCCTATTGGTTCAGTTTCTCTGGAGAACCCCAATAATACAGGGAGTATCTTTTAGGTGATAGCACTATATTCCTATTAAGTTATTAAATGTCAGTGAGTAGAAACTTAAGGCTCTAACTTCTGATGCTGAAGTGAGTTCATGTATATGACTAATTTGCTTATTTGATGAAACATTTTAACATAAACACACACCACGCCTCCTATCTGAACTGCAGAAGATGTGGATTGAATGTGTGTGATTGATTACAGAATACGATGTGGATAATACATAATCCCTGTCCTGGAATATAATACAATATCTGAGGCCTATACATTCACAAACAGAAATGATAATAAAATTCAGTAAGTGTTTAATAAGGGTACAAATTTCTGTGGTAAAATAGGGTAAAGAACACCCATTATCTCCCAAAAGAGTTACAGAATAACATCAGAAAAGGGAAATTTGAACCGAGTAATTATGTGTTTAAAAATGGAATAGGAGATTAGGATAAAGACCAAAAGAAGAAAAATGTGCAAGAGACACATTAAAAAATTTGACATTCTCCCTGAATAAGGAGATATTCATCATGACCAGGACATACTGTAATCTTGGGTAGAGGCAGAAAAGGAAGCCAGATTTAATTAAGACAAATCAGGGTCTGATGGTAAAATTCTGTAGAACCATATCCTGGTGTCCCACAACTTCCTAAAGATGCTTTAAGAAAAGAATGATTTCGTTTTCACTACAGAAGGATAATTTTGGCGTCAGTGCAGAGTAATGGTGGGAACGAGGAAAGATTCATTACAGAGAGGCCAAGAAGAAGCTTGTGAACTAATCATCCTGAGACAGGTTTGCATGTTCTCTAGGGAGACTAGGAAACTCCTTAGGGTATGTTTCTAAACACTTTGCTATTAGCCTGCTGATTATAATTTCTGTAGAGTTATGTAATCACTCATATTGTCAAACTTGTGCATAGGTGAGGATTGGAACTGAATGAAAGGAAATGTTCCATATGGTTAGTGTGGCCTGATCTCTTCTGTGAGGAGAAAGGGTAATGCAGGGCAGTGTTCAGGGACTGTTTTCTCAGGTTACACAGCTAAATAATTTGCTTTCTCACAATTAGTTTTCTTCTTCTACCCAAACCATTTTACTTATTCTCTCATACAAAAATAATTGATGTTTTTACATTCTTCACCATTCCAAATATTTTTATCCATACAATTTATGCCTAAAATTTTCAGAAATTTTTATTTACTAAAAAGCTAATCTTTAGAGAGATGGAAGAAAGAGGGTTTGGAGGAAGGCCCATGACAGAACTACAACAAATCCTATTTTCCAAGATCTTTTCTTGGCCATGAACTTCAGAAATTTACTCTTAAACACCACTACCTTTTCTTTCCTTAGGCCCTTATGTAGATTTAACCTTTCCCTGAGGACAGTGGTTCTAGGTTGCAGCCTTTCTGCCTGCTTTGGGGAGGGTATAAGTGTAAGGAGCTAAAACCACAGTGTCACTACACCACAGTGATCTGTAATGCATCGTCCTGAGCTGTGTCCCTAAGGATTCTTGCTGTCAATAACTGCCTTGCATCACTACTCATCAGACCCTTTTATTTGGAACTCTGCCTCATTTATCTGCTTTTGTATTCCTTCCCTCTAAAAGTGTCATTTTCTTCTAATTAAAAGAAGTTTTAATTAGTTTCTGTGGAGTATTAGAGAAGGAGATTGGGCAGAAAGTGGCACTCTTTACAGCTGGCTTGAGAAACCATTCTAGGTCTTTTCCAGAGCAATGATTCTATGATCCAGTTCTATATACTATTTAGTTAAGAGGGTGTTTAAAGAATCATACTATCTAAAAATGTGTTTAAAGTAAAATGTTCTTAATAGACTTGTGTCAGTTTCTGAAAACTACTTGTAATCTGGCATTATGACAACCAGAGCATAAGTAGGCTATGCTTCTTAGTTATCACACACTTCACAAAGTCACACATGCTAGAAAGTATTCTATGTATTTTATTTTCCATATTTTTGCAAAAATTATTCATGAACATCTTAATTACCTTCATAAGACTTATGATAATGGTTAATTTGACATGATTTTAAAAATAATTTTGAGATATGTATACTAACACAATATATAAAAATACATATATCCTGACAAGCTATTATACTATATTATTGCATTTATCTAATGGGATAAAAATTTTCCTAACTTCAGGGGTCATGTTATACTGTCAGTCAGTAAACAGAGAGAAGATTTAAACACTTTGGTCCTACTTATTACATAATCATCTACCCTTTTTGAAGGGGCAGACTCAAAGACATAGTTTATTCTTTTATATTCACAAAGTTAACTTTTATCTGGTTTAAAAATACCAGTTTTCTGTGAATAGGACTGCTAATTAGTAGTAATAACCATAAGAGATTCTATATCCCTACATTCCAACAAAATGATAACACTTTCATTGTGCTTTTGTTATACAATATTAAAATTTTGTGACTCTACAATCTAATCTCTTTCAATGGAATTCTGAGCCTGATATTTTATCTAAAGCTGATTATTCCATCATATATAATATTATACTCCAAAAAGTATGTAATTCAGTTATGCATTGGAAAATTAAGTAGATAGTATAGATATGAGTATACATTTGCTACATTTCTTGATATTTAAGATCAAGATATATTTGAGGAAAGAGAATGAGACACCAATTGAATGGTATAAACCAATCACTCATATCTTTAATATAAATAATCACTGCATTCCTATTCTAGATCTCTTCAGCATTATACCTTTTTATACTTAGGGAAAAGGGTTTCTATTAATGTTATAGGTGAAAATCCAAACAAAGAACAAAACAAACTAAATCTTTGGATTGTGAATTAG
This sequence comes from Eidolon dupreanum, assembly GCA_028627145.1. Classification (NCBI taxonomy): domain Eukaryota; kingdom Metazoa; phylum Chordata; class Mammalia; order Chiroptera; family Pteropodidae; genus Eidolon; species Eidolon dupreanum. The sequence goes on along the minus strand of CM053501.1, from coordinate 45,403,192 downwards.
GAGATTCTGCCCCTACCTCTGGCTCTGACATAAATGAGAAATAGGATTTTAGGCAAGTCATATGACCTCTCTGGACCTGAATTTTTACATTTATAACATCGATGGTTGGCATAAAATAATTTTAAGGTTGTTTCCAGCATTACATTCTATGATTGTATTTTCTTCTGGCAAAATTAAGAGAAAAATATTCTAAGCTAAGTACATAGCCCACAGTCCATCTGCTATTGCAGAAGCATGCTCAGGAGAACAAGTTGGAAGGAGGAGATAGACCAGGGACAACTAGGGAGCATCACACAAAATACCTCTTTCTGACTACTTGTTGTATGGGACTTGGAGTTTAGCATGCACATTTGCTTTCTCTAATGTTTTTTCAAACTGATTTAAAAAATTTGCCAACCAATCAACTACCTTAAAAACTCCATTTTTGGAGAACATGATCAAGGGGGAGAATAATCATCCTCTTATTTTCTGTATAACTTTAGTTTTCAATAGATAGGGAACTATATCGAGAGGTCATAAAGAAGCCAAGATTTTAGCAACTGTTAGTTAACAATTTGGTAGTGAGATGGTTAAAGTCAAAACCATGTGAAAACCAAATGAACCTTGAACCAGAAAGTTATTATATTCTAATCACAATGATAATAGTTTTATAGATAACTAGTGTCTTAGGACTTCTGAGGTGACCTGCCATCTCCTTTCCACAGTGGAGTTAGGGCATACCTCTAAACTCATTTACACTTTCTTCCTTAAAATTCATTTTCTTTATACACTGGTAAGTGGTGTGTCCCTTAGGTTACTGATCTTGGTTTTAAACATACTGAAAATACTGACAACTGGTGATTTTAGTTAATCACCATGATTTTAACATTGTTAACTCTATTTTTGTCCCTCTGTGTAGTTACCACTTTAAAAATATATATTTTTTCTTTTGTATTTAAATCATGAAACTAAAGCCTGTTTTTCCTACCATCTGTACTCACTCCTGAATGGGTTCATTTGACAGCTCTATGCAAATTGCACCATGTAGTTTCAATGGTTCACTGCCTTCTCTCTAGTTTTGGTTTTATCTCATGAATTCCTTTGATGTTTTTCTAGGAAGAAAGTTATATTTTATTACTTTTTTTAATTAAAAAAAATTTTTTTTAACTCGGAGGTCATAGTTGGCTTTTCAAAAATACACATAGAAAGTATAGGGACTAATAAGATGGGCTTGTATAGCATTTTACTATATAAATTGATGCCTCAGAAAAATCAAAATATATTAAAAGTACTAAAAAATAAATCCTTTTTTATGTTTTATATTCTTACACACTTCTTATAAATTCCTGCAGAATTTACTTTACAATTTTACCTAAGTGAATGCAAATTCTCAGTAGAGGGTTAAGAATACATGTATACAAACACATCTAGAAGTTTAGTAACAGTTTGTTATGGCCAAAGCAGCTGTAGAAAAGCTGGACAATTCAATTAACAGAATAGTCTATTTCTTGTTCAGTATCTCTTTTAGTTTTAATTTATATTTCCCTAATGGTGTCTCATTGTAGTATTAATATGCATTTCCCTAAGGACTAAAGATGCTGAGTTATTCATATATATCGTCTTCACTGAAGCGCCTATTTAAATGTTTTGCAATTTTGTTCTAATAAGGAGGTTTATCAACTTCATTATTGAGTCACAGGGTGCTTTATATATCAGATAATTGCTCTGAAAACATTTCCCCCATTTTCTTTATGATGTGTTTGAAGAGCAAACATTTTGAATTTGATGAACTTCTATAATTTTTTTTTTTTACTTATTGTGCTTTTGACATGACATTTAAGAATACTTTGCCTAACTGAAGAGCACTCCAGGTTTCTCCTATGTTTTCTTTTGTGTTTTTAATTCTTACCTTTGGAGTCTACAAGCCATAATTTGTTTTGTATGAACTAAAGGACAAGGTTATTTTTATATAGATAGCCAATTTTCCCAGGACCATTTTAAAATTTTCTTCATTCATTCACCTTGTCTTCTTTGTCAAAATAAATTGGCTGCAGAGATGAGTCTAACTCTGAATTTTTTATACTATTCTATTGATCTGAATGTTTATCCTTATGCTTATAATATGCTCCCTTGATTACTATAGCTTCATAAGAAGGTTTGAAGTGAAGTAAAAGTCCACTAACTGTTCTTTTTCAATATTATTTGGCTATAATAGAAACTTTGCATCTTCACATGTATTTTATGATCAACTTATAAATATCTACAAATATACCTGTTGAGATTTGATGGGGATCTTATTAAATCTTAAAGTTTAATTTTATTAAATCTTAATTCCATCTTTACAATATTTAGTTTTCTGATACACAAATAAGGTATATCTGTCAATTTATTTGTATTGAATTTTTCTCAGCATTGTTTTGCACATTTCAGTGTTCAGATTGCACTTTGTTAAATATATTCCTAAGCATCTTATTGTTTTTGATACTGTTATGAATGGAATTGCATTCTGAACTTTATTATTAAATTGTTTGCTGTTAGTGTAAAGAAATGCAATTAAGTATTGTATACTGATTTTGAATCTTAAAATGCTGGTAAAATCATTTCTAATATATAATTTTTTAAAAATAATATCCTTAGGACACTGCATAAAAGATCATGTCTCTGAGTAAAAACAGTTCTACTTTCCCCTTTTAGACATGCATGCTTTAAATCTTTTTCTTGTCTTACTACAATGGGTAGGACCTCCAGGACAATGTTGACTAAATAGATGGGAGTGGACTCCTTGTCCTGTCCTGTTCCTTATCTTAGAAAAGTTCAGTTTTTAGGCATTAAGTATGATGTTACCTGTAGGTTTTTTATTGATGCTCTCCATCAAGTTGAAAAGGTGTTTATCATGAATGTGTGTTTAGATGTGATCAAATGCTTTCACTGTACGTATCAAGATGGCTATATGATTTTTATGCATTATCATATAAATATATATTTAATTAATATATTTAGATACTAAACCAATCTAGCAATCCTGGGCTATCAGTCTTGATTTATAATCACTTTTATATATTGCTAGTTTTGGTGTGCTGATATTTCTAAGGGCTTTTATGTTTAAGTTATGAGAGATACTGGCTTGAAGTTTTTTGTTTTTTGTTTTTTTTTAGTTTCAGGTATATAGTACAATGGTTAGACATTTATATAATTTGTAAAGTGATCTCCCCAATTACTCTGGCACCCATCTGGCACTATACACAGCTATTACAATAATATTGACTATTTTCCCTATGTTGTACTCTATATCCTTATGACAGTTTCATAGCTACTAATTTATACTTCTTCATCCCTTCACCTTTTTTACCCAGCGCCCCAATCTCCCTTCCCGCTGACAATCACCAGTTTGTTCTCTGTATCTATGAGTCTGTTTTCATTTCATTTGTTCATTTCTTTTGTTCTTTAGATTCCGCATATAAGAGAAATCATACGGAGTTTATCTTTGATTTATTTCACTCAGCATAATACCTTCTAGGTCCATCCAAGTCATTGCGAATGGTAGAATTTGAAAAATCTTTTTTTTTTAGATTTCTTCTAGCTTTGTTATCAGGATAATATTAGAGTTTTAGAAAGGATTGGAAACAATATCCCTGTTCATAATTTTTGTGAAAAGTTTTTGTAGAATTTGTATTATTTCTTAAAAAAAATTGAATAGATTGTTGAATGTTCTACACACACACACACACACACACACACACACACACAAAAGGGACACAAAGGAAATTTGGAAATAATGGATATGACTATTATCTTGGTTGTGATAATATTTCATGGGTTATTTAATGCTGTGAAGATTGCCAAATATTCGAGAATTCCCCCAATTTTCTTTTGTTATTGATTTCTAACTTAAATCTCTTGTGGTTAGAAAATACACTGTGTGATTCCAATCTGCTAAGTTTATTAAGTTAAAATATGCTTTAGAATGAAGTAGATGGCATATGTTGTAGAATGTTCCCTTATGCTTGATAAGCAAAATGTATATTCTTTTGCCTTAAAGTGGAGTATTCTATAAATGTCAATTAAGTTGTTTGATAGGATTATTCATGTTTATTATACCGTTATGATATTCTGTGTAGTTGTTTACCAATTACTGATAATAGTATGTCAAATCTTTCAACTCTCCTATTTTCTACTCTTGATTTTTGTCAATTTTTGCTAAGGAAATAAAAGCACAAATGTTTGTATATAAATGTTATGGCAGCTTTAGTGACAGTAGCATAAAAAAAAAGGAAACAATCAGATGTCTATCAAACATAGATGGTATATCTACATAACAGAATACCATTCAATAATTTTTTAAAAGCAAATTATACACATACATACATACATGTATACATATCTAACTACTGATACCTGCAAATTGAATTGATATAAAAATTAGTTTTTGAGTGAATGAAACCATATTCAAATAAAATCTGTTTTATTTCACTTACATGAAACTCTAGAGAATGTGTTGTTTTTTGTTTGTTTGTTTGTTTGTTTTGTCATTATACATTTGCAATAAGTTGTTGTCTGAGGCCAGAAGTAGCGGAAAAGATAAACTACAAATGAGAATGGGAAGATTTTTGTGGGGGATGGAAATGCTCTGTGTCTTGATTATAGCAGTGGTTTCATAGGTATAAACACTGACAAACTCATCAACTTCTCCTCTATTTGGTGTAGTTTATTGTGTGTGATACACACACACACACACACACACACACACACACACACACACAAATACAAGCGTATCTCAATGGAGTTGATAATACATATAATTCACATGTATATCATTATCCTTAATCATGTGGGCTACTTCTCTTGGAAAGTCTGCTTATATAAATTTAAGATACATGAACACTTTTCAATGATGACAAAGAACTCTAAATATTAAGCCTTTCATAAACTTTCATTAAAATCATTATATTTTTTAGTAATGAATGAGCAAAAAAACCTCCACTAGTCACAGCACTTTGGGGTAATGTAAGTGGTCAAATTTCATACATTAAGGTTGAGGTAATGATCTAAGACAAGAATCTTATTGCTTTATTTTATATAAATTTGCAAAACCAAGTATTTTCTAAAAAATGATTTTGAAAACACAATCATGTCATGTTCAAAGTTACTGAATTTATTTGCTTATCAACCATCATAACTTGAGCTCTTTACCCAGTTTCAGGCCCTGGGATACAAATATCATAAATCTGACATGGTCTTTGCCCTCATTGAAGTTAAAGTCCAATAGATGGACAAAATGAATGATTAACTATATGTAAAGATTTTTTTTGTATGTTTAAGTACTGTACACAGAAGTGTGAGGTTGAGGGTGGCTACTTAAAATAAAGAAGGTGTGTAGTTGAGAGGGGGAATGCCACTGAGGAGATATTTAAGAAGTAACCTTAAATACAAAAGAAGTCACCTATATGAATATCTCCAGGATGAGTATTCAAGACATAGGTCATAGCAAATGCAAAGTGCCAGAGACCAGAATGACCTCCGTATATTCCACATATGGAAAGAAAGCAAATGAGCAGGAAGTTGGTGGATCAGGTTGTATTTATGGAAGAAGTTGGGTAAAGGAATGCAATTTATTAATTTTAACCTATTTACCAAACAGTATTTTAGTTCTCAAATAAATTAGTCAAATTCTAGTTCTACAGAAATGTTTCTTAACTTTAAAAGTGAGCATATAACACCATGGGATAGATATTCTTGGTATAAAAAAATAAAAGCCAAAATACAATTTGAGAATTTCATGCAAAAATGTTTCTTCTAGCACCACTTAAAAAAACAAACAAAAACCTCTAATTGTAAAACTCACACCACTTTAAAATACATGTTTAGTATTTACCTGGCTGATTAGAAACACATCTTTATAAAGTAAACATATTCACTTCACCAAATCGAACATGAGATTTAAGAACTGAGTTGCAGTAGCTTCTTAATCTGAAGTATGGATGTACACATCAACAACTCATATCTTTGGTTATCTAGAGTTCAGGAAAACATTTTAGGCACTAAAATGTAAACAGGCTTCCTTCAAGAAGCAATTGTTCTTTCAATTTAACTTAAATCTTTAATAAGTTTCCACAATTTGAGCAAATGCATTTCTAATAAAAGATGCGTGTATAAATGGGAAGTTTAATTTTTATTCGTTGCTCAATTAACTTTGAAGTGCTCTCTGTTTACCTATTCAGAAATTTATAGTTGGCCGATTTGAAAGATTCTAACCTTTGGAATATTTCACCATATGGCCCAACAGCAGATTTAATTAATGTTTTTAAAATATTGATTGCCTTACATTATAATTTAAGATGCCCCACTGTAAGCTTCTAAGTATTTAGTTATAATATTGACCCAGGATTTCATGTAATGTTTCATTAGTGATCTTTAGCAGCTGTCTCCTTTTTTCTATTCATTTTTCACATTTCAGACCTCTGGGATTTTTTACAAGATACAAAATACAAATTTAATTAATAAGTCATAATCTAAAATAAATGAGTTCTTTATTGCTATACTTACATTTTATAGTACAAAAATGAACAGGCAAATAAATAATGTGTACATAGATAACTAACACAAAAGAAAAGAAAAAAAAAAATTTCCACCAGGTAAGCAGAAAGGGCTAGCCATATGACTAGGTGCTGAATAAGCATCACCTTTAAACCTAAGAGCTGTTATACATATATAATATTATCACTTCATATGAAAAGGAGGCATTCAAAGAAACTTGGTTGAACTAAGTGACTTATTAATAAAGGAGAAGAAACCAGACTCAAAACCAAGTCTTTATGGCTCCAAAGCCCTGGTGTTCCCTTTGTGCCATGTTGCTGCTAGGAGACTTAATGTTGAAAACATGAATTAATTGATCATTTATTAATGGTATTCTTTGTTTTCATGTGTCAGAGACATTAAGCTATAACAGTGTTGTTCATGAGGTCTGCAACCTAGCACTTGTCCTAAGCAGAATATGTACCTACTGGGCCCCAAAAAGTAGCTGCTTTCAGGGCCCTTTACTTGACCCCAAGTCACCAAATGACTGTCCTATTTCATTCAAGTCCTGGTGTATTGAACAAGAGTAAAGAATATAGTCATAGGAACGCATATTTTAATGTGCTTTTTTTTCCACCCTTTCCCTTTTTCTCATTTAAAGAGAGTTCTGCCTTTTTTCATTTAGTGTTTTCTTACTTTAAGGAGAAGGTGTCTATCACCAGGAATTTTTGATGTTTAATTTGGGGAAAATAAAAATAGAAACAGCAAAAATAGCATATTCTAGCTAGAAAGGCCGTGAAAGCAAAAAGAAGTGCAAATGGCCATGAGACAGAGTGTCGAAGGAATTCCTTTCTGGAGTATGGATAGTGAAAATCTTTGGGTTTAGGAAGTACATAGAGATTTTATGGGTTAATGAAAAGGAGATTTTAGCAAGTTTTATGGATTACACAGTTGGTTTTCTGGATTTGGGGATGCTTGCATTATACTCTGACAGGCCACAGGCATGGCCATTTCCTACACGGGAATGCTTAATCCATCTGTGGATATGGACAGGAAAATTTGCTAAGAGAGCCTCACAGTGTGAGGGTACTATGTTGTAATCTCTCTTAGAGTTAACAAGGAAAAGTTGTACCTGATCATTACTGTGGATGACCTTGGGTATGAAAGATTGTGGCAAGTTATGCCACATAGTGGAAGAAAGATAAGATTTATTTGTATATCCTATATTAAAGTTAGAGGTTCTCACACCTTCAAAGCTATTCCAAAGAGTGATCATATTAGCAGAAGCAGTATCTGGTAATGGCTTTTCATTTTGATCACAAATATGAGGTACTTTGTTAAAATACCCTTCTGTCAAGGAGAGTTGCATACTTCATTATTGTCTTACATAGTAACTTATTAAATAACCTATATCCTAACAAGGGAGTCTCTTACTATCTTTTTAAAATTAACAACTTTAACTTTTTAACAAGTATATTATAATGAATGTATTAATCTATTTCAAAATCAGAATAATACTTTGGATCATGTTTTCTTGAAATAAACACACAAGGTTATACCCAATTGGTTAGGTTCATAAAGTTTACAAAAAGTTAAAGGAATGGGGAAATGAGCAGTTAGTCTGTTAGAAGTGGAGAGCAGGGTTGAGTGACAGTAGGAATAGGGTTAGGTGAGTGAATATTGACCAACTTAAACCAGCACACTCATCTCTCATAGAAGGAAAAGACAATAGAACTTTGATCAGAGTAAATAGTACAGTGGATTATATCCATTTGTTAGATTACATCCATTTGTTGGATTATTTTCATAATTTTTTCAACAGATGTGTGGAGCAGATAAAAGCATATTAGGGGAATTATATTTGAAGTAAATTCATTACTTCTAAGATTTTATTTCAGAGTTTTACCCAATATACTACACTGGTAGGACACATTACTGTCTCAGCAATCACCCAGCAGTCAGATGTGCAGATTAGAACAGAGACATATATTTGTTTTGTTCAACCATTTTGGCTCACTCATTCATTCATAGAAGTTATTGTCAAAACACTTTCTTGAAGTTGTTGGAGACATTAAGAAACAGATTGTGAACAACTCAATAAAATGGAGCTAGTGATATAAACCTAATTTTAAAACTTGCTTAAGAAATACTTAATAAAAATGTCATAAAACAATCATAAAGCTTTGTATAAATGGTAATTAATATTTTCTTACAAAATGCAGTAAATAGAATTGCTTTTAATGCATTTAAATAGCATGAGCATTCTGGTACACTGAGTGTTCTGTATCAGTATATTCATTGCTACAAACTAGTATTTCAAAAAGAAAATAGTAAACTGAAAATTATTTCATTTTACTTTAGTTCCTCTTTAGAAGGAAACACTGAAAAAAGCGGTCTTTTGAAAAAAAGATGGCTTAATAATAGAGTTCTGCTCTAGGGACATATTCAAATTTTAATTATTCTATATGTAAGATGAATAGTTATTTCAGTTGCTCAGTTCTGAAACTTTATCAGACATGCCAAAGAATATGATTATTAAAAGAGCATAATTTCACCAGTTTTTGCAAGTTTTTTGTTTATTTGGGGAATGAAGTTAAGCATCATGAAGAGGATATCTAACCACATTGGGTGAACTGACAAATTTCTACAGTATCATTTTTATGAACATAAAGGCCGTTTTATAAATCTGTCTTAACTGTACAGATATTAGGATCAACATAAGTTGATAAAATAATGTAATCATTTGTTATGTTTCTCAGATTTAGTTCATTACCAATATCTTTAGGAAGGTTTTCCTCTTAAAAACAATATTTTTTTAAAATAAAGCAATATTTGAAAACACATGAAGTTTAATCATTTGAGATTTTCATCATTGTTTCATAGACTGTTATACTCATGAGGCACATGAAGCACTTCCTACTTGCCTGTAAGTATAATAGAATAGTAATTTCAAAGATTCTGTAATATTTTCTTGATATGCAACAGAATAAGTTACATTTTATGAAAAAATAGCTAATATTTTCTCCTATTTTTCTTTTTTTTAAAAAAATAGAAAGTTGTAAAATGAGCCTAACACCTCACCATACCTAAAGTGTTCAGCCACCAGAGTTTTCCAGTTTCTATTCTGATTAAGTAAGCCATCTTCCCTGTCACAATAAATGTTGAATACTGGCATGGTCATTCTCTTTCCCATTAGTAGAGGTAATAAAGTTCTAGGACAGTTCAATATTCTAAATACATATGGTATCCAGGTATCTTTAGAGAAACACACAATCCAAGATTCATGATGTCCTACATGCCTTTGGGTAATTTCTGATCAGCTGATAGAGATTATAGAAGTCTGGGTCTTTGCTCCTTCCTGATCTGGCCAATTCTGACCTGTCGACTAGTAGCCTTTCACTATGTAGTAGATATAGTAAACATGATTCTCTAAACATGTGGACATTAATCACTCTGGAGAACTGATCCTGACCTGCTTAACTTCCTACTTCTGGAATGCTCTTCATTTTGCCACAGCCTAGATCCCCAGAAACCTTGAAGATGCTCTTATCATCTAAGGAAGTTTAACTGGTTCCTATTTCATAGACATTCCTCATCACATTTCTTTAAATTTCAGATATAATTTTCAACATTACTGTATGATTTAGTCACATTCCTGCTTATGCATCCTACACTGTAAACCTCTCAATGGAAGGTGGTGTATTTGTTTGAGACTCCCAGTAACAAGTGCTTAGCGCAAGTAACACTACTTGGCACACATGTAGTACTCAGCAAAGCTTACTGAATAAATGGGTAACTTTCGAGGCCATCTGAAGCAGGACTGTAATAGATGAGATATGTAAAATCTTATGAGGGCTTCTCCAGATCACAGCAGATCCCTATACCTTCTTCTCTTTTCCAATCTAATAATTATGTACAGAACCCCAGGTGTTGGGATAGAAATGCCATTTTCCTTAAATACATTCCTGTGCTGGAAAAATATCAGGCAAATGTTTTGCTATACTCTTATATTTCCAACTTGAGTGTAGACTGACCCAGTTTAGCAACAAAATATTCATGGATCCCCAAAATAGGCCCAATTCACTTTTTTAAAATATACTTTTCACATAAGTTTAAATATAAAACTATGGGTAGAATTGTTATGCTTATAACTCTCTAAAAAACTAAAATATATATATACTAAATACAAACAAAATATGGAGTAGATGGAATCCTTAATGTATGTTTCTGGATTTCTTGTTTTCTCATCTCCCTCTCTAGAGCCACACAGTACTCAGTGAGCCTACAATTGGATCTCAGAAGGCAGGTCTCAGGATTGAAAATCTCAAATGTCATGGGAAAGCAATTGAGATTTCCACTGTCTCTTATCAGGCAAAGGCTGAAGGCCCAGCTGCATAAGGTACACTAGTTTTTCTTAGAAACATGTAGGAAAATCAGTAGATCTCAAGGTGACCTGAGCCAAAATTGCTGGTTAATCCATCAAAGAACGATAGGTGTCAATATGCTATTTATGCTCTCGAAGGGCTATATTTGCTGACATTTCCTGCTGGAATAAAATAAGAACCTCCATCATGTTTCTAACAGAATCCTATCCCTTACTCCTCCTAATGGCCCTTAGACCAGAGATGTGCCCTTGGGGAGATAGTAAATTAGCCAACTCATTACAAATTAGTTTTGAAAATGATCTAAAGTAGCACAAAGACACGGGTTTAGAAGTTGCTAGATGGCAGTTTGCTTCCTACAGTCCTCACAACTAGGCCCAGAGCCCCATTCTAAGCAGCAAGCCTCTAGCTTGGGTACTGCACACTTGGTTGTTGTTATAGACTTGATGGAATTACATAGGTATAATAATGCCAAACTTAGAGGGTATTTACTGTACTATGCTCAGCACTAAGTTCTTTATTATATGTACTCTCTTAAATTTTGAATAAACATAAGAGGAAGTTATTAACAACTTTTTATAGGTGAGCATCGTTTGTCCAACTGAAAAAGAGGCATATCTAGGATTAGTTTTTTTGTCTTTTAATTTCCTCATTCAGTTAATGTATTCAAGGAAAATATTTTTATAACCCTCTGTTATGTCTAAGTACAGAGGAATTTCTATTTTTTATTAATAATTTTAGACTACAGGAAATGTAGTGTATCTTAAAATTGTTTTGGCCCACTAGTTTTTAATATTTTTATCAATCAAATAAAGTCTCCCAGAAACCCAGTATATAAAACGTCCAGATGTAGGCCCTCCCTGCTTAAGTTCCTGAATGTTTCCTCTGAGTCTTAAGGCAAAGTATGAAAATCACTAATCTAATTATAGCATATAATTCAAGAGGACTAGAGCCAAGAGATTTTGAGGCAAGTTTTCAAGGTCACTAGGATTACTATTGGTAGAAATGAGATTGTAATCTAAGTATTCTGACTCTCAGTCCAGGGTGTGTTTTGTTGCTTTTGTTTTATTTTTCATAGCATATATAATCCAATTAACATTTAATAGCATTTAATGAATTTCAAATTAAGAAATAATGGGAAATTATGTAAGATTTTTGAAAACTTAAGTAGAAATTCAAATTAGATAACCACACATTATTTTGGGTTACTTTTCCTATATCCAGCTACCCAGTGAACTTGCAAATTTAAAGGTGGAAACGTGTAAACTAATCTGAAACCAGTTGTGGTAGGCTAAACAGTGCCCTCTCAAAGATATCCATGTCCTAATCCTGGGATATGTGAATATGTTACCTTACATGGTTTATTTATTAGAGAAGAACTACACTTGCCATCTTAATCATTCTCTTGAAAGACTATGTCTGCTGAGATTTCCTGCTGGAATAAAATATGAAATGTTCCTCAAGAAGGGCTGATAAGTATAAGATCCCTAAATCTTGAGTTTTTCCTATAATCTTGATATTTGAAGGATATCTTGCTTGCATATAAAATCCTTATTTTAGTCACACTTTTTTCATGGAGCTTTATAAAAATGAGGCTCTGCTGCTATCTTGTTTTGCATCTAGATTTTGTAAAGTCTGTTACCAGTCTATTTTACCATTCCACTTACTTGATCTTTGCCTGGAGGCCTTGAAGGTTTTATCTTCAACTTTGAAACTAAATAGCTTTCCTAGGTTATGTTTCAGAGATGATTGAGTTGATTTCCTTGGGTAGCTGGCAATCTTTCAATGAAGAGTTTCCCACATTGTTTAATTTACTGAATATTTTCTGGGATTATAGTTTTAAATAGTGGCTCTGTTCTACTGTTTTTATTCTTCAGGAATTCTACTAATATTAATATCACTCTTTATTGTCCTGGTTAGCATTTCTACTACATGCTTTATGACCTACTTTACTTCTTTATATCATTTTCATTCTTTTGGTTGTTTTCCTATCTTCCTCTATTGCTCCTTATTAAATTTCATTTGTGTGTATTCTCCTTTGGGCACCTTGTAATTCATGTCTGATATTTTTTTTCTTCCATTCTTCTCTTAGTTTAACTAACATTATTTATACTTTATAGCTTTTAATTTCTGCATCAGGGTGATTTTTTAAATCCACAGATACTTGTTTGAGCATGTATAATTCTGATGGAATGTTGAATTATACTAACCTTTTTCCCAAGGTTATCTTTTGGAGATGGATTTCCTCACTTGATATGTGTACAATTGTATTTCCTCAGTTTGTACGATAGCTCTCTGTGAACTTGACATTATTTTTGTTCATTTTTACAGTATTGAGATATTTTTACAATATTTCTACCTCAATGATACTCATCTCTTAGATTTACAAAGTCCATATACTCTGGTTATTTGTCATTTAATTGTTTTGGTTCTGGGGTGAGTCTTTCAATTCTACTATTGACTTTCATCCTATAGGATTTTTAACTTTTCTTCTTTTCCTCTTCAATATCCAGTTGCTAGTGGCTAGCTAGTCCCTTTGTTTTTACTGTTTTATTTATTTGCTTTTGCCCCTGCAGAAGCTGTGTTTTGAATAGCACCCCTGTAAATAATATTTAAATCATGTATACTTTTAATTTGCTTCCTTGTGGTTCATGCTCTAATCTGTCCGGATTTTTTTTTTTTTTTTTTTTTTTTTTAGTATTTTCAAACTAAGGGTAGGCTTAGAATTTCTGGTTAGGCCTCTCTTTTTCTAATCTTTGAAACAGACATGCTTAGTACAGAGCGTGGGGTAAAGTTGAATAGGCAATTTTCAGAGTCTCTGGCAGGCAGGGATGTAGAAGAAGACTGTAAACACTTATACAAAAATGTTTTACTTGGCATTTGTGCAAATACACACAATACAAATTTGAATCATACCTTAATCAGAATTGTAAATATTTCTGATACCACTAAATGGTTGTGAAAGGTAAATTACATTTCCTGTAAATGTATGCTATATGATGAAAGCAACTCAAACAGTAGATATAATGCTGCCAGAAAGAATTAATCAGACCTTTTTGCACTTAGAGACATATGTCTATATAAATATGTAAATAAAATTTATACTTATTAGTTCCAAACCATGTAAAAATAAATGATTAGAAACAAACATCTGCATATATCTTCACTTTCCCAGATTTAATCTTTTTTAAGAAACATAGATGATACAACTAAAATTATGTTATATACATATTATTTAAAAATGAAAATTTCTAAAAGGAACATATGCAAATATGTTCTGTGAATACACGTAGATATGATTCACTTTCTTGTGATATTGAATACTTATGAAATTGAGTACTGTTTCATTATGTGTTGTGCTAGTTGTCTAGCTCTGTTTCGTCACTGTCCGTCTATACTCTCTTCTGCTAACCCAACTATATTGTCTGACTTCAAGTTAAGAGTCTTTCTAGGAGAGCCACTGGCAGAATACTGTACAGAGGGCAGAAAAGAATGAGCATTACTTTTTTGTCTCTGGAAACAGCACTGTAAATGGCCAGCAAGTGTGGGCTCCAAGGGTCCTACTCGGACACCGTGGTTCCAGCAGCAGCAGTAACAGCTGTGCTTTGGCATCCTCAGCAACACGCTCTATGGGTTTCTGTTAATAGCAGCAGCAAGTTACGGTGGGCTGCTGCCGTAATGGCAAGTGGCAAGAATGAGTCTGAGAGCAGGGTGTCTGCTTTCCTGCAAAGAGGCAGTGATGAGTTTCTATCAGTAGTATCACCAGCTGCTGATACCACAGCATTTTGGCTTCTAGGTAATAATACCATGTTCCATTTTGCTTCTCTAATCATATGGCATAGTAGCAGCTTTCTAATGTTAGTAACCTTTCAACAAATCCGTCTTCTCCTCTTTGAAACTTCAGCCACAGTCATTTTTGTTTTTCTAAAAATATAGATTGTCTCTGTGGAAATAGTTTATATTTTCATATATATGTGCGTGTATGTATATATGTTCAAGTATATGTATATTTCAAGTATATATATATTCATGAATGTATATTCAAATGTACAGATATATTTGTTCAAGTATATATTTGTTCAAGTGTATATATTTAAGTGCATATATATTCAAGTGTATATATCTAAGTGTGTGTATATATTTATTCAAATGTACACACACACACACACACACACACATTCTCAAGGGATTCCCTAGTGGATAATGGCTTTACTCCCAATTTTTACTCTATAAAGAATGTTAAAATGAATATACCTAAACATGTGTATTCATCTGATCATTTCCTTAGAATAATTCAAGGCAAGGAGTGATCGGTCCAAATTATATATATATATTTTTGTGTATGTTGCCATATATTCTGCCCAAAATGCTGAAATTTTTCCCCTCTAATGTAGGACACTGTGCTTGTCAACACTGAATGATATGTTGTTTTAATCTGCAATATTTCCAAGGGCTAAAAATCACAGCTGATTCATCTATTAGGAAAAAATGTTATTGTTTACAACTTAACACTTAAAGGTCTAAGGTTAAAAATATTCCATAAAGCCAGGTTTTTTCACTTAATAAAATATGAATTGTAGGGAGAAAGTTTCTATTTCCTAAATGTTCTCTCTAACTGAATTGTTCATCTTTTTTTTTAGGCAATCAGGCTAATAAGGTTCCAGAATAGCTGGAGGATAATAACCCATCACTCCTGTATAAAAACTTTTAATATTTACTATGAAAATTTCCACATTTCCTTAATTCAGGGTGCACTAGCATGTCAGTATTTTTTTATGGCACTCTTACATCAAAAGAAACACTAACAGTTCTTTAAAAATAGTTAGTTCCAAACAACTTAATAAGTAAGTACTTATGTCTTAACCACTGAACACAGGTTGGTCACTACATGACTTTCAAACTGTGGATTTATATTGGACATTATGACTCTCCTTTCCTGTCTTACACCAATTTTCATATATTTTGTTTTTTAATCAAGCAAACCACTTAAAGTTCAGCTTTGCAAATATTTCATCAAAAGTAATCCAATACTGAAAAAAAGTAATCCAATACTGAAACAATGAACTATCTCAAGCTAGTAATTCATGAAGCATCCAGTGGAAGTTGTTTTATTTCCTTTGAAAATGTAAAATACCTTACAGCACCCTGATGACTTTGCTAAGGTTTCCCTCGGTGCCTTGACCCACAATTTGAGAACTTCAAGCTCGGCGTTATTGTTTTTTACCTAAGCCTGGAAAAGCTGAAGGTCATTGCCATGCTTACTCTCATGTGGAGTGATTTGCTTAACTTGAAGTTATTTCCACCACTATGAAAGCTGCTAAAAGATTAACTTCTACCTGCATTTATTTTAAAAATCATTCTTAAGAAAGATATGTCTCTTATATCTAGCAGGCTTTGTTCTCATGATTTCCTCTCTATATTTTATTATGAAATATCTTTTCCATATTCCTATGTCTTTTAACTTCCTTAAAAATCTAAAACTTTGAACATTCTCTATTCAGTTATAAAACTGAGTTATTTTGTAATAATGAGACAGATTTATTTGCATGCTTTCTTAAGGATATCTGTTGTCAAAGAAAATGCCTTCATGTAAGCACGCTACCTACTAATATTCTTTATTTGGTTAGATGACCTTCAGAAATTTGGGATTCAATGTTTTAGTCAATATCATACTTTCTAAGTTTCAAACATTAAGAAAATTTGTCATCACACATTATTAAGAAGAGATGCAGAATATCATCTTCATTCCTTGGCTGCCATTTTCCTTACATTACAAGGCGTCATACTTATACAAGGTCTGTGTTATTTAACTGTACCTACCTAGAGAGACTTTAGAGTCTTGACTTTCAAATACCATTTTGCCTTACCACTTTTAATAGATTCCTGGGGCTGCTATAACATAGTACCAAATAACTGAGTGGCTTAAAACAATAGAAATTTATTGTCTCACAGTTTTGGAGGCTGGATAGCCAAGGTGTCAGCTGGGCAAAGCTCCCACTGAAATATGTAGAGCAGCGGTCCCTAAACTTTTTGGCACCAGGGATTAATGCTCCTGTGAGAAAATAATGCCTGATGATTTGAGGTGGAGCTGAGGAGGTGATGCTAGCGCTGGGAAGCAGCTGCAAATACAGTAAAGCTCACTCACTTGCCTGATGCTTACCTCCTGCTGTGCAGCCCAGTTCCTAATAGGCCTTGGACTATTACTGGTCTGCAGGCCAGGGTTGGGGACCCCTGATGTAGGGGAATCCTTCCTTGCCTCTTTAAGCTTCTAGTGGTTTGCTATCATTCTTTGGTCTCTCTTGGCTTACAAATGTGTAATTGCAATCTCTACTTTTGTTGTCACATGCTTTTCTCCCTATGAGTCTGTCTTCACTTGGCTATCTGCTTATAAATGTACAAGTCATATTGGATTAGGGATCCACCCTCTGTTTTTGACCTCATTTTATCTAATAACATTTTCAATGATTCTATCTCAAATTAGGTCATATTCTGAAGTACTAGGGGATAGAATTTCAACATATCTTTCTGAGAGACATAATTTTTTCCCCTGTCTACCCCACCTCCCCCTTACCCTCTGGTAACCACTAGTCCATTGTCTATGCCCATGAGTTTCTGTTTGTTTGTCTTGTTCATTTGTTGCTTTTAGGTTTATATCCCACATATAAGTGATATCATGTGATTTCAACAACTTCTGGCTGGCTTATTTCTCTTAGTATGATTATTTCAAGGTCCATCCATGTTGTTGCAAATAGCTGTATTTCATCTCTTCTTATGACTAATAGTCCATTGTATATATGTGCCACAGCTTCTTTAGCTAATCATCTCTAATAGGACACTTCAGTTGCTTCCATGTCCTGGCCACTGTGAATAATTCTATGAACATCGGTGTGCAAATATCTTTTCAGATATGAATTTTCAAGTATTTGGGCTAAATACCCAGTAGAGGGATTGCTGGATCATATGGTAGATCAATTCTTCGTTTTTTGAGGAACCTCCATATTAAGGGACATAATTTAAACCACAACACTATTGATTCATTTAATACGAACTTGAATGTATTTAAATTTTCACGGCATGGCATGGAATCATGCTTCTGAGAAATATCTCTTTTATTAAATCATCTATTTATCCCTCCATTACTAGGCCCTGAATATAGTCAATGGGTGCTTTTAGAAATGCTTAAATATTTATGTGTTAAGTAACTACAAAAAGAAATGTCATCTAAAATCCCAGTCACATGAAGAACCTACAAATAATTCAGAAAAAACTATCTCAATCTGCATATAGAATAACAGAACTATGAATCTGCCTATGGAATAATAAACACATTGCCATGGGAACACTTAGAAGTTAAGTTTATCCTCCTCTTTTACCCCAGCAGTTGACTCTGCCTTCAGAAAAAACTTCCCTTACATAACATATTCTCTTAACTCTTGGCTTTCTTCTGAAATCAAAAATAACAAAAATGTCAAAAAGTATAAAAAGGGGGCAGAATATTGAACTAATGGCAAGAAATAACTGTACTACATCAAACATTTCTCATTCTTAATACATGATAAACAAAATTAAAACTGAAAATCCATCTTGTTTTGTACCACAGTATTCCAAACTCTAAATCCATGAATTTGGCTCTAAATCCATTTAAGTCTTTAGCATACCTTGAGTAACTTCAGGTAACTTACCAGCCAATCATTTTGCACTTACTACATTTGTTTTCTCATAGTTTAGGGCAATTTTTCAATATTGATGTTTATAACCCCTAGAAACTGCAGATAGACTTCAAGTGGTTCATGTCAAGACTTACTATCTGATACTGGGTAAAAGTTTCACGAGACAGATAAAATTTTAAGTGAAATACAAAATGGTAAAATTTCTTATCTCACAATAAAACATCTTCAATGTAACATTTTTTTAATCTTGGAAATTCATCAATATAGAGGCCACAAAGAAAATGACTAATAAATAATTATGTAACATATACAATGGAATACTATTCATTCAGTACAGTAATTATGTAGATATGTATTTATTGATATGGAAAATATTGAATGCATATTAGTTTAAAAAGTATCTTTTAAAAAGATACTTCAAAACAGTAATGAATCTATCTAACACTTATATACATTCATATTAAAGATTTTCCAATACATTCAATTACTGTTAATACCTAAAGTCATGAAATGTGGGCATTATAAATTTTCTCTTTCCATTTTTTTAAATATATGATTTTGACTTTATCTGAATTGCTTATAAATTTGTACTTAAATACTAAAATGGATGTTCCACGGGATTAATTTTGTAAATTGGCACCTAAGAAAATAAGGAAAAACTAAAGATGCTGAGATAACGAACTCTCTCTGTCCCATCTTTGACTTATAGTATGTATAGGAAAATTTTAAGAAACTCAAGTTCTCAACATTGATTATATAACCTACACATCATTCTGGCCTTAAAATACAGTATTGTGGGAGACAAGCAATGATGTGTAGCATAAATTTTTTCTATACAGTTGAGTCTACCTAAGAATGAATAAAATAACATTGTTTCCTCAACTGTAGGATGAAGATGATAAAAATCTAGCTCCTGTAGTGGTTATAATGATAGAATATTTCCATTGCTTACACTTTGGTTGAGGAGGAAGTAACACATTAAGTCAACCCCTCACACTTACTTGTTTTTAAAAAAATGTGCGCTAATTAGCCTTAAGAGAAAAAAAGCCAGAAAGATCAGATAAATGTACCTAAGAATTAGCAGTGTAGAGAAAGACTTAGGTAAGAGGAACTCAGACTTAAGACTCCAACAACTCTTTCTAAAATCCTATGGTTCTTTCTTTTCTCATTATTTCCTTTCCGTTTTAAATTTAAAAGATATTTAAGTGTCCATAAAAATTTTAGGATTGTTTTCATTCTGTGAATAATGTCATTGAAATTTTGATAGGGATTGCACTGAATCTGTAGATTGCTTTGGGAAATATGGACACTTTAATAATATTCTTCCAATTCATGAACATGGAATATCTTTCCATTTATTTGTGTCTCATTCAATTTCCTTTATCATTGTCTTATTGTCAGTGTACAGATCTTTCAGCTTCTTGGTTAAATTTATTCTTAGGTATTTTATAATTTTTGATGCAATGTAAATAAGATTTTTTAAAATTTTTTCCTTTCTAATAGTTTGTTATTCATGTATAGAAATGCGACACATTTTTGTGTATTGATTTTGTATCCAACATTACTGAATTTGTTGATTAGTTCTTATAGTTTTTCGGTGGATTCTTTAGGGTTCTCTATAATACCATGTTATCTGTAAATAATGAGTTTTACTATTCCTTTTTAATTTAGATGCTTTTTATTTGTGTTGCCTCATTGCTATGGCTAGGACTTCCAACACTGTTGAATAAGAATGGTGAGAATGAGCATATTTGTCTTGTTCCTGATCGTAGAGGAAAAGCTTTCAGCTTTTCACTTTTGAGCATGTTAGCTGTGAGCCTATCATACATAGCTTTTAATATCTTGAGGTATTGTCCTTCTATACACACTTTGTTAAGAGCTCTTATCATAAATAGATGTTGAATTTGTAGTGTTATTTGTTGTAGAAACTAGTATATGTTTCCTGGGACAAAAATATGAAAAGTATTAAGGATAGAGTTTTAAAAACATACTACATTTTGGAGGACACAATTTTATTTTTTAAGAAAATGAACCTTGTTGCAATGCCATTAATGTTTTCTTTTAGTTAATACCACATAAAACAACATTGTCATACTTGAATGCCTAAAATAAGCACTTTTACATAATTGGAATTTATTGGTTTACATAGGAAAATTTTGGGGAGATAGAACATTGATAATGATTGTGACTTATTTTGTTTATGGTGGTTCTATTCTCATTTTATGTAATTTTTCTATATTTTCAAGCATTTCCTTAAAAAAAAAACATAAAACATATACTTCTAAAGTAATGCGAAAAAATGCTTAAAGAGTGTGATGGTTATGTTAAGTGTCCACTTAAGTAGGCTAAGGGATGCCCAGATTGCCAGGTAAACATTATTTTTGAGTGTGTCTGTGAAAGTGTGTCTGGAGGAGATTAACATTTGAATTGGTGAACTGAGTAAAGCAGATGGCCCTCCACAGTGCAGTGGGCAGCATCCAGACCACTGGATGAAAATAGAAAAGGCAGAGAAGGGGCTATCTGTGCTGTCTGCTTGATCTGAGACCCGTTTTCTCCTGCCCTTTGACATTGGTGCCCCTGGTTCTCAGGCCTTCAGACTCAGACTGAATTACACCACCATCTACCCTGGTTCTTTAGCTTGCAGACACAGATCAAGGGACTTCCTGGCCTCCACAACCACGGGAGCTAAGTCCTGTAATACATCTCTCCATACAGTTATATCTCCTATTGGTTCTGTTTCTCCAAAGAACCCCAATAATACAGGGAGCATCTTTTAGGTGATAGCACTATATTTCTAAAAAGTTATTAAATTTCAATGAGTGGAAACTTAAGGCTCTAACTTCTGATGCGGAAGTGAGTTCAAGTATATGACTAATTTGCTTATTTGATGAAACATTTTAACATAAACACACAACCTAACCAACCTGAACTGTGGGAGCTGTGGATTGAATGTATGTGATTGATTACAGAATAGGATTGGATAATACATAATCCCTGTCCTGGAATACAATTCAATACTGGAGGCCTATATATTCACAAGCAGAAATGACAATAAAATCCATTAAGTGTTTAATAAGGGTACCAAATTCTGTGGTAAAACAGGGTAAAAAACACCCATTACCTCCCAAGGAGTTACAGAATAACATCAGAAAAAGGCAATTTGAACTGAGTAATTATGTGTTTAAAAGGGGAACAGGAGTTTAAGATAAATACTAAAAGAAACATGTGCAAGAGATACATTAAAGAATATGATGTTCTCCCTGGTTTAGTGGTGATAAACTTTAGTATTTTTGTCTATAAAACTATCTTCCTTCAGTTCTGAATGATAACCTTGCACGGCAAGAGCATTTGAAGTTCGCGATCCTCTGATGCTATCTTTTACCCGCCTCCCATGTCATCTTTACTCATGCTTTTGATAATTTTGTCTTTCTTTTGTTCTGGGTCAGTCTAGTTAAAGATGCATTAGTTCTGATAATCCATGCCAACAATAACATTTTGTTTCATTGATTCTCTTATTTTCTCTTTTCATCGATTTTTTTTCAATCATTTTATCATGCTGGCTTTGATTTAATTTGATCTGTTTTATTGATTTATGTGTTCATTTTAGTTTTAAATCTTTAGGCTTAGTTTATTAACATGAGACATTTCTTTTCTGAATAAAAACTGTAAAGCTATAAACTTTCCTCTAAGCCCTGCTTTACTTGAATTCCATAGATTTTATATGTTGTACTTTTATATTAATTAAATTCAAAATACATTTTCCTTATTGACTTCTCCTTTGACCCATGGGTTATTTAGAACTGTGTAGGTTGCGAGATACTTGAGAGTTTCCCAAATTTCCCCTTTTTATTGATTTCTAACTTATTTCTTGTAGTTAGAGAATATATTGTGTGTGAATTCAGTCCTTTCAGTTTATTAAGATATGCTTTAGAGCCAAGCACATGGTCTTTCTTGGAGAATGTTCCCTTGTACTTGAAAAACAAAATGTATATTCAGACTTAAAGCGGATTATTTTATAAATATCAATTAAGTCAAGTTGTTTGATAGTTTATTCATGTTATACTGTTCTTATATTCTGTGTAGTCATTCTGTCCATTATTGAAATGGTATATCAAATCTTTCTACTGTTTTCTGCTTTTGATTTAAGGATCTAGGTATTCAGAGAAATAAAAGTACAAAGTTTTATATACAAATATTCATAGCTGCTTTATGTACAGTAGCAAAAACAATCAGATGCCTATCAAACAATGTAGCATATCTATATAATAGAATGCTAACTTTTTAAAAATACTAAGAAATCAACAAAAACAAAATATACCTGCAACATGGATTAATATAAAAATCAGGATTCTGAGTGAAAAAAGCCATACTGCAATAAAAACTTATAATTTCATTTATATAAATCTCTAGAGAATGCAAATCTATAATGACAGAAAGCCAATAAGTGGTTGCCTGAGGCTGGAAGCAGTGGAGGAGATAGACTTCAAATGGCTGTGGGAAGATTTCTGTAGAAGTTGGAAATGTTATGTGTCTTGATTGCAGCAGTGGTTTCATAGGTGTGCATATTTGACAGAACTCATCAAATTGTCAATTCTGATGTAATTTATTGTATATTATATATGTATGTGTAAGTTTACACACATATTTCAATACAGTTGATAACATACATAATTCACACATATATCCTTAATTATGTGGGCTGCTTCTCTTAGAAAACCAACTTATTTAAATTTGAGATGGATAAACACATTCCAATGGCAATGAAGAAGGCAATATAAAGACAGTTGGAAAATTCTAAGTTTTAAGCCTTTAGGATGCAGAATGTTAGACCCTTTTATGCACATATGATTGGCTTAACCCCGATTTAAATAGTCTTAAAGACCTTTGGCTAAAATATTAACAATATTCTAAGTATTTTTATTATGTTTTATAAATATTAAAATCATTATATTAGTAATGAGCAAACAAACTACTAGTCACGGCACTTTGGAGTAATATAAGTGATCAAATTTAAGACATTATGGTTGTGGTGATGATCTAAAACAAGATTCTAAGTTATTGCTTTATTTCATATAAATTTGCAAAACCAAGTATTTTCTAAAGAATGATTCAGAAAAGATGATTAATATATCGTGTTCAAAGCTGCCTAATTTATTTATCAACCATCATTACTTGAGCTCTTCACTCAGTTTTGTGCCCGGGGACATAGACATAACAAGTCTAACAGGGTCTTTGCCCTCACTGAAGTTAAAGTCCAATAGGTACACAAAATGAATGATTAACTCTGTAAAGACTTTTCTAAAAAATATATTTCTAAGTGCTATAAATGTAATATGAAGTGATAGAGGACAGTAGTTAAGTGTGAAGGTGAGAGAAACTCCTTAAAATTAAGGTTCGTATT
This sequence comes from Eidolon dupreanum, assembly GCA_028627145.1. Taxonomy (NCBI): domain Eukaryota; kingdom Metazoa; phylum Chordata; class Mammalia; order Chiroptera; family Pteropodidae; genus Eidolon; species Eidolon dupreanum. The sequence goes on along the minus strand of CM053501.1, from coordinate 45,379,247 downwards.
TTAAAGGGAGAATGCTTCCTTGGACTGATATTTGAGTAATGGTACCCTTAAGTCACCTGTGTGAATATCTCCAGGAAGAGTGTTCAAGACATAGGTCATAGACAGCAAATGCAAAGTGCCAGAGACCAGAATGACCTCTGTATGTTCTGCATGTATAGAAGGGAAACAGTTGAGCCTGAAATTGGTAGGTTGAGTTGGAACTGGGGGAGAAATTGGGTGAAAAGAGAAAATTCACTAATTTGACTAATTTGCTGAACAATAGAATTCCTCAAATTATCAATACTTCTTAACTTTATAAGTGAGCATGTAACACTCTAGGGTAAACAAAAATAAAATTTGAGACATTCATATAAAAACATTTCTTTATGCAGCACTTAAAAAAACTCTGCAATCATAGAACTCAAAACTACTTTCAATAATACATTAAATATTTACCTGATTGATCAGATACACGTCTTTACAAACTGAAGATGTTCACCTCACTATTGAACGTGAGGTGAAAAGAAAGAGTTGCAGTAGTTTCACAGTGAAATGTGGAATTGTCAATTCACACCTTTGGTTACAGTTTAGTCACTAAAATGTAAGCAGGCAGTCTTTATGAAAAAGCAGTTACTCCTTTGGTAACTTAAATCATTTAATAATTTTCTATAATGTGAGCAAATACATGTTTTATAAAAGATGTGTGTGTAAATAGGAAGTTTAGTTTTATAGTCATTGTCCAATTGACTTTGAACCACTCATATGTTCAAACCGCTCAGAAATTTATAGTTGGCTGATTTGAAAACTTCTAACCTTTGGAATTTATTGTATAAAAATTTCATCATGCAGCTTCAAATAGTAGATTTAATTAATGTCTTTAAATATTCATTGCCTTAGTCACATAATCATTTAAGTTTAAGATTCCCCACTGTCAGCTTCTAAATTCTCAGAGTTAGAACACAGAAGCAGGATTTCATGTAATATTTGATTAGTGATCTTTAACTAGCAGCTGTCTCCTTTCTTCTATTCATTTTTCACATTTCATATCTCTGGGATTTCTTACAAGATATAAAATACAAATTTAATAAGTCGTCATCTAAAATAAATGAGTTCTTTATTGCTATACCTATGTGTTATAACAGAAACGTAATCTTGAATAAATAAACGAATAGACAAATAGATAATGTATACATAGATAACTAACACAAAAGAAAGAAAAAAAAATTTAGTCCATCTACCAGGTATGCAGAAAGGACTACCCATGTAGCTAGGTGCTGAATAAGCATCACCTTTAAAACTGAGCTGTTATACATACATAATATTATTACCTCATATGAAAAGCAGACATTCAAAGAAACTTGGTTGAGCCAAGTGACTAAGGGCAAAAAAAAAACCAGACTCAAAACCAAGTCTTTATGGCTCCAAAGCCCTGGTGTTTCCTTTGTGCCATGTTACTGCTAAGAGACTAAATGTCAAAAACAATGAATTAATTGATCGTTTATTAATGGTATTCTTTGTTTTCATGTGTCAGTGGAAATTAAGTTATAACAGTGTTGTTCATGAGGTCAACAACCTGGCACTTGTCCTAAGCAGAATATGTATCTACTGGGCCCCAAAAAGTAGCTGCTTTCAGGGCCTTTGACCTCACATTACCAAATGACTGTCCCCATTTCATTCAAGTCCACCTGTATTGAACAAGAATAAAGAATATAGTCATAGGAATGCATATTTTAATGTGCTTTTTTCCACCCTTTCCCCTTTTCTCATCTAAAGAGTTCTGCCTTTTTTTCACTTAGTGTTTTCTTACTTTAAGGAGGAGGTGCCTATCACCAAGAATTTTTTTATGTGCAATTTGGGGAAAATAAAAGAATAGAAACAACAGAAAAACTAGCATATTCTAGATAGAGAAGTTGTGAATGCAAAAGAAGTGCTATTAGAGATTCTAGATACTCAGGCAAGGGAGAGAGGGTAGTTAGTTGCAGTGGGGTAAGATTAAAATGCTGAGATGGCAATGAGACAGTGTTGAAGGAATTCCTTTCTGGAGTGTGGATAGTGAAAATCCTTGGGTTTGGAAAGTAGATAGAGATTTTATGGGTTGATGAAAGGAGATTTTAGTAAGTTTTATGGATTACACAGTTGGTTTTCTGGATTTGGGGACTCTTGCATAATACTCTGACATGCCACAGGCTTGACTATTTCTTGCACGGGAATGTTTAATCCATCTGTGGATATGGACTGGAAAATTTGCTGAGAGAGCCTCACAGTGTGAGGGTACTATACTGTAATCTCTCAGAGTGACAAGGAAAAGATGTACCTGATTATTACTGTGGATGACCTTGGGTATAAAAGATTGTGGCAAGTTATGCCACGTAGTGGAAAAATAGTGATAAGGTTTGATTGCCAACAAAGTGGACAACCTAGAAGGAATTAGTGTTAAACCTTAACCTTAAATTAGGGTTAGTGATGCTCACACATTGAAAACTCTTCAGAAGGAGACATCAGCCGAAGCAGTATCTTGCAATGATTTCTCATTGTGAATAATATAAGATGCTTTGTAAAATATGCTTCTGTCAAAGAGAGCTGTATATTTCATTCTCTGCTCTTATATAAACAACTTATTAAATAATCTATACCTTAACAAGAAGAAGGGAGTTTTTACCACCTTTTAAAGAACAAGCACTTGTTTTTTGTTTTTGTTTTTTAGATTCCACATACAGAGAGATCATATGGTACTTAACTTTTTCTGTCTGATTTACTTCGTATAATACACTTGAAGATGGTGTATGTTGTTGCAAATGGCAAGATTTCATTTTTTTATGCCTGAATAATATTCTTGTATATATCCCACATTTTCTTTATACATTCTTCCACTGATAGAAATTATGGTTGTTTCCAAGTCTTGGCTATTATAAATAATGCTGCAATGAACATGGGGTGCATATATCTTTTCGAATTAGTGTATTTTCTTCAGATAAATACCCAAAATGGAATTACTAGATCATATGGTAGTTCTACTTTTTATTTTTTGTAGAACATCTGTTTTCTGTAGTGGCTGCACTAATTTACATCCGCACTGACAGTACACAAGGGTTCCCTTTTCTTCGCGTCCTTGCCAACACTTATTTCTCTTCTTTTTGATAATAGTGATTTAACAGGTATAAGATGATATTTCATTGTGGTTTTGATGTGCATTTTCCTAATGATTAGTTATGTTGAGCATCTTTTCATGTATCTGTTGGCATTTGTATTTCTTGGAAAAATTTCTATTCAGATCTTTAGTTCATTTCTTAATTGGATTGTCTTTTAGCAGTTGAGGTCTATGAGTTTTTATAGATTTTGGATATTAAGCCTATATCAGATATATGATTTGTAAATATTTTCTGCCCTTCAGTAGGCTGACTTTTCATTCTGAGAGTTTCCTTTGCTGTGAAGAAACTTTTAGTGTGATGTAGTCTCATGCGTTTATTTTTTAGTCTCCTTTGCTTTTGGTGCCAAATCCTGGATTATCACTAAGATAGATGTCAGGGAGCTTTCCACCTATCTTTCTTCTAGGAGTTTTATGAAGACTTAAATCCTTTTTGAGTTAATTTTTGTGTTTGGTATAAAATAGTGCTCTAGTTTTATTCTTTTTCATGAAGATGTCCCAATTTTCCTAGCACCATTTATTAAAGAGACTGTCCTTTCCTCCATTGTATATTTTTGGTTCCTTTGTTAAATTGACCATATACATGTGGGTTTATTTCTGGGCTCTCTATACTATTCCATTGATCTATATGTCAGTTTTCATGCCAATACCATACAGTTTTGATTACTGTAGCTTTGTAATGTAGTTTGAAATCAAGGAGTGTGATGCCTCCAGTTTTGTTCTTTCTCATAATTGCTTTAGTAATGTGGGGGCTTTTGGAGGTCCATACAAATTTTAGGACTGTTTATTCTATTTCTGTGAAGAATGCCACTGCCATTTTGATAGGGAATGCATTGAATCTGTAGATTGTTTTGAGTACTCTGCACAGTTTTACAATATTATTTCAATCTGTGAATATGGATTATTTTTCATTTTACTTATGTCTTCTTTCATCAATGTCTTATAGTTTCCAGTATACAGATCTTTCATCTCCCTGGTTTATTCCTAGGTATTTTATGCTTTTTGATGTAACTGTGAATGGCATTATCTTCTTAATTTCTCTTTTGAAAGGTCATTATTATTGTAGATAAATGGAGCAAATTCTTGTAGGTTGATTTTGTATCCTATAACTTTACTATATTCATTGATTATTTATTTCTAACAGTTTTAGTGTGGAGTCTTTAGGGTTTTCTCTATATAATATCATGTCATCTGAAAACAGTGAGAATTTTACTTCTTCCATTCCAATAAGGATGACTTTTTAATATATTTACTGCCTAATTACTCTGGTTGAGACTTTCAATACTTCATTAGTAGAAGTGGTGAAAGTGGGCATCCTTATTTGATCTTTAAGAAAAAGCTTTCAGCTTTTCACCACTGAGTATGATGTTAGCTGTGGGTTTGTCATATATGGCCTTTATTATGTTGAGATACTTTCCTCTGCATCTACTTTTTGAGAGTTATCACAAATGCATATTGAATTTCATCAAATGCTTTTCTGCATCTATTGAATTTACTATATGTTTTATCCATCATTTTATTGATATATCCTCATTGATTTATTAGATGTTGCATTCCATGCATCCCTGTGATATATCCCACTTGATCATGGTATATGATCCCCTTAATGTATTGTCGAATTCACTTTGCTAATATTTTGTTGAGGATTTTTACATCTATCTTCATGAAAGATATTGGTCTGTAATTTTCTTTCCTTGTGGCATCCTTGTCTGGTTTTGGTATCAGGGTAATGCTGGTTTCATAAAATAAGTTTGGAAGTGATCCATCTTCTTTTTTAGAAGTATTTGAAAAATTTTTTTATAAGTTTCCTAATTTCACCAGTGAAGCCATCTGGTCCTGGACTTTTGTTTGTTGGGAGGTTTTTGATTACTGATTTAATCTTCTTACTATTAATTAGTCCATTCAGATTTTCTGTTTCTTTATAAGTCCCATGAGTCATATGTTTCTAGGAATTTTTCTGTTTCTTCTAGGTTGTCCATTTTGTTGGCATATAATTGTTCTTATCAGTCTTTTATGATCCTTTGCATTTTTGTAGTACAAGTTGTAACATCTCTTTCCTTTTTATTTGAGTCATTTTTCTTTTTTCTGGTGAGGCTTGCTAAATGTCAATTTTTGTTATCTTTTCAAGGAACAAGCTCTTAGTTTTATTGATATTTCTATTGTCTTTTTAGTGTTTCACTTATTTCTGTTGTGATCTCTATTTCTACTATCTTTGGATATCATTTGTTCTTATTCTAGTTCTTTGAGTTATAAATTTTTTATTTGAGATTTTTCTTATTTTCGCAATCTGCATTTATTGTTATGAACCAATGTAGTCTCTCTTATAACTACATTGGCTGTATCTCATTAGTATTTTGCATTTCCATTTTATTTCTCATTTTTCTTCTTTTACTCATTGTTCAGTAGCATGTTGTTTATCTCCACATTTTTGTGAATTTTCCAGTTTTCTTCTTGCAATTGATTTCTAGTTTTATACAATTATGTTTGGAAAAGATGTTTAATATTTCGGTCTTATGTTTGTTCAGATTTGTTTTGTGGACTAAAACATGATCTATCCTGGAGACTGTTTCATGTGCACCTGAAAAGAATGTATTCTACTGCTTTTGAATAACATGATTGCCATATATCTCTTAAGTCCATCTTATCTAACATGTCTTTTAAGGCTAATATTTCCTTATTTTCTGTCTGCATAACCCCATTTATATAAGTGGGATATTAAAGTCCCCTACTATTATTGTGCTATTTCTCCCTTTAGGTCTGTTAATATTTACTTTATATATTTGGGTGCTCCTATGTTGAGTTCATAAATATTTACAAATATTACCTTCTGATTGCTGATGTCTACCTCTTCCAAAAATAGTATACATCCTATTGACTCATACCTCCATTTGTCTGAATGCCAACTAAAATATCTGCTTAATAATTGTTTTGTTCATATTATGCAACTAGGAGATAGGTTGCAAAAATGGTTTAAGAAAACTACATAATATATACCATCTAAGAGAACTAATGAAATTATATATATAAATACACTTAATTTTTTTAGCTAAAAAATTATTTAAAGAATTCTTTTGAAGGGATAAGTTATTTCTTGAATAATGTAGCATTTGGAGTGAGCAACTTATATGAATAGGTAATCAAATTTATTTTAGCTATGTTCTCATTTGAAAATTAGAATGTAAATTTAGATGTTCATTTGAGTGGATCCAGCTGGAGAACATATATATCTAGTTAATTGATGCATCTATTTAACTCATTATTCTGATAAACATTTTCCTTAATCACCTCTGTGTATTGAAACGAATTGTAAATTCATAAATTAGAAAATGCACATTAAGGGTTAAATAGTCAGATGTCTTGATGCTTTGTGGAACATATGGTTTCCTATGCCATGTTCAATTTTGAGGTAACTTTTCTCAACATCATTTTTAATTATGAATACAGTGAAAAAATCAAATTGGAATGCCAAGATTATTTACTAGTTATTGGACTTACATTTGTTTAACACTGTGATTTTATCATTGTCATCCCTTGATAGTCTTTTAAAGTATCATTTGATTTGCCATAAACCTGAAAATAAACTTTGAAAAATTTTCCCCAATGTGAAGTATTGTTACTGCATAACTGTGATACTAAAAGTACTAATACTAATAATCTTGGCCATATCATCAGGATTAGTGACATGAGTCTCATTTATGCAGGGTTAATTGAAAATTATAAAATGTAATCCTGTTTTCCTAGAAGTATAAAAATGAGAAGTTGCTCTCGGTAAATGAGGTTTTTGTATATTAATTCATCTAAAGTTTCCTAAGTCTTTCACTAGGAAAAAAAAAAAGATAAAGCATTACCTTCAAATGTTTTGACATTTGTATTGAAAAAAAATTGCTATACAGTAGTAATTTAAGTTATTGTAATTTTCACTCCTCAAGGCTTTAGAAATCATGATATCAATGAACCAGCGGTTTCATTATTCTCATGCCATAAAAAAATGAGTTCTCGATGAGTAAGCAAGTGGATATTTGTAAGACGAATTGTTTTGATTTAGCGTAGGGAATGAGTTCATAAAAAGTACAGAAGACAACTGAAAGTAAACAGCATGAAACAGACATGATAATTGAACAGTGGGTTACTCTCTAGATATTGGGAGGATATGTACAGTTTGTGGGTTAAGAATAAGCTTTGCCTTGGGAAAGAGGGAAGCATTTGTCAAAGGGGTAGGCATGATGAATAAGTCCCAGAGATCTGGTGTACAGCATAGCACCTATAGTTAACAATACTGTATTATATACTTAAAAATTCACTGAGGGGAGAGCTTATGTCTCATGTTCTGGAGGTGATGGAAATGTTTATGGCAGTGATTGTGATGATAGTTTCATGGGAGGATACGTATCTCCAAAGTCATCAAGTTGTAGACATTAAATATGTACAGCTTTTTATAAATCAATCATACTTTAATAGTTAATTTTTTTTAAAGGTATGAATAAAAGCTGAATTGGCAAATACCACTCGAGTCCATGTCAGCTGGCATATTAAATGGCCTGATGAATTACATCTAGATATAGTAATAAATTTTATTGCCACATATATTTTGTATGTACATAAGAGAAAGGGTAATTCAAATGTTTTTCAAATAGACATATTTTTCTTTTTCATTCCTTATGTAATTTCTATTCAAATCATGACAATGTATTTTTGCATTAAATTTCACATATTTGCATGATTATATTCAAATTTTATAGCTGAATATTTAAGAGAAGAGAAACTGAGTGACCCAGTAAATACTACTTGTTAAAAAAAATGATTTTGAAAAGAAACTAAAAACAGTTTCATGGTGACTGAACAGGGGAAAAACTTAATGGGCTTTACTTTCTTTTGAATGTACTAATATATATAGTCAATTATTGAGGATGTTGAATAACTCATGCTCATTCTTCCTCAAATCCTTAGGGAGAGTTTATAAATGTTCACTTGCAATCTCTGACAAATAGAAGATAGATTCAGGAATACAGAGAGGGGCTCTACTTACACCACCATTTATCTTCCCAGCAAACAGTGCTTCATATTGGGATAGAGTAAATCCAATACAGGCTCTGCCCTCCGGGAATTACTACACAGTTCCTTAAAATTGTAAATTGAGGTGGCTCTTCACAATTCATTAGATGTTGACCTCAGACAAGATGCCTGTCTTTGAATCCAGGACACTTGTGTAAGCATTCCTGGCCACTTCATGTCATATCAGAAGCAAAGGGGATATGGCACAAATTCATGGCAACAAACATTGTATTAACAGTTTTCAAACAGATATACTAGAATTAACCACTTGAGTAATATAATTAATGCATAAACAAAATGTAATGAAAGTACATTTAGAAATGAACCTTAGTAATTAAAAATAAAGCAATACTTAGGTACGATTAATTTTAAAAAGTTTGATTTGAGTAATGAAATCAAAAGAAAACACAAAATTCAGTAAATCAAGTTTTAGCTTTGATTTCTTCACGGTTTTCTATTGAGAAGCAAATTCCTAGTTGGAATATTATACAGAGAGCAAAATTACAAAGTATTTATTTATAAGAAGTAGTATCTCACGAACTTTGTATTAGTTTCCTGTTGCTGTTATAACAAATCATTAGTGGCTTAAAAAAACACAAATTTATTCTTGTATAGTTTTGGAGATTAGAAGTCTGAAATAGGTTGCATTGGGCTAAAATCAGTGTCAGCTAGGATGTGTTCCCCCTGAAGGGTCTAGGGAATAATCAGTTTTTTGCCTTTTCAAACTTCTAGAGGCCACCTACATTCCTTGGCTTGTGGCCCTACATCATTTAGATCTATGCTCTATTAATCATGTCTCCTGATTATGACCCTTCGGCCTGCCTTTTTTCTTATAAACCCTTGTGATTATACTGACCTTACATGTAATCCAAGGTAATCTTTCATCTCAAGATCCTGAATGTAATCAAATTTACAAAATCTCCTTTGTCATGTAAGATAAGATATACATAGATTCTAAAGATTAGAAGTAGACACTTTTTGGAGAGCTGTTATGTTGCCTGCCACAAGTTTATAGCACTGCTTATTATGGGGGAAAATGTGCTATCATGGAGTATTGTACATGGAAAAAATGATGGATCCAAACCCAGGCTCTGCTAATATCACTTTGAAACATTCTGTATGTCATTGATTCTGTCTTCTTTTCCTAAACAGTATGAACGGGAGTCAGAATGCCTCTTTTGATTACTTTCCTAGGTATGTCATAAAAATCAAATGATGTAAGCTAGGTAAAAGCATTCTGTAAAGCATTACATAATTTATTAAAAAGGAGAAGACTCCATTCTGAGCTGCACCACTAATATATCTGGACCTCTTTTTCCTCATTTTGAGGCTAGAATTAATAGATGATTACTTAGTCCATCCACCTGTGAAGTTCTTTTTTTAAAATATATCAGTTAGGTAAGACACTTTTGTGATAAAATCTACCTGTTTAAAGCAATTTAGAGTTCTTCCAGGCCAAATTTATATTACTGCTATGATTGAACATTTGATTAAACACATTCAGTAAAAGAGCACACAATCTTCAAAAGAGAGTTCACTTCATCTTTGATCACATATGAATGGTAAAACATTTATATCGAATGGGCATCTGCCTTCCTGTAGCATCCCCATCAATGTGATATGCACATTTCTGAAAATTTCTCATGGAAACTCAGTATGCTATCATTTTTCCAGGAACTTTATAGACTTCCTGAAGACAGAAGAATTTGCTAAAAATTATGAAAAATTTCAATAATTGCAATGGAAATAGAACCCTAATTATTTTTCTGTTGAAACTGAATTTTATCCATTTCATTTATATGCACAATTGATTTAATAGCTTTTTACCGACTAGGTTTTTTTAAGTAAATGACTGACGAGTCAGATACTCAAACCAATGCTGCATGGAGATGTGAAGTAAATAACTCCTCTTATAGAATTTAACTGGTCATTAGCCTGCTTTATGAAAGTCTTAACTAATTCCCATTGACCTCTTAACTCTGGACTACATTTTTTAGGTCGTTCTACAGAAATGAACAGGCTTACTCTAGCAAAAGAGATTGTTGAGTAGGTTAGTAACAATTCCTTTTGTAACAGTTGCTAGTTTATTTAATAGGTCTTGATTCGAAAATTTGTTTCACTCTATTGCTTGTACAGTCATTGTTAAACCCATATTTTGTTTGTACAGCTCTTGTCTTTCATTTCCAGGATTTAAGAATTGCCAAAGTTATTTTTATGACAAGGATTAACTTTTCTTTTAGAAATGTTTTCATTAATAATTTTGACTTTTTTATTTTGTAATAACTGTAGATTCACATGCAGTTATAGGAAATACAGAAAGACCCCACATACCATTGTTCAGTTTCCCCCACAGGTAACATTAAGTATAGTACAATATCACAGCTAAAATATTCACATTGATACAATCCATTTATTCAAGTTGCATCAGTTTTAAATGTACTTTGTGGTGTGTATTCTATGCAATTTTTTACATTTGTACATTTGTGTGACCATCAGAATACCCTGAACATGTTCTATAGTGGTTACAGGATGCCTATCCCCACAGGTACTGTCTTGTTCTCTTCTTTTTTTTTTTTTTTTTTTTTTTGATATGTTACTAATGTCTTTATTATAAAACATGATCATATCATAGAGGTAGCACACTATGCGACTTAGTAATTGCATTGGTTAACTATAAGTTTTACTTAACAGAAAAATAAATAGCTGCACACATTTGCAATTTATTAAGCTGGTAATTTATCTAGCTTTAAAGATAGTGTGCCTACTCATTTTTTTTTAATTCAGCTTGTAATATACCCATTTTCATTCTTTCGAAATTAATAAAACAGGTTTTCTTTGTACCTTATTTATTTATTGGTTGTTCTAAAGCATTAGAAAAAGTACAATGTTTCCAAGCTACTTTCTGGTACATGGGACTAAGGAGTTGTTTTTTAGAGATTTTTTTTTTAAAGGCAATGTGTCAGGCTACTCTAAAGTATTTATATAACAAATGCTTAAATAGTTCTTATTTTGTGCCAGACTATTTTCTAAGAACTTTATACATATTAAATTCATAAAATCAAATCTTCCTTGCAGTGTACATCTCTTTGTAAGTCAGATCAATAGCAATAGCCAAACTGAGTGGAGAAAAAGGTATTCAATGTCTAGTAATAGAAATTACATTTAAATAAAACAGAAATATATTGGGGTAAAATATATATTGTTTCTGAAACAACATATTTATTTTTATCCCTTTAACTGACCCAATTATCCTTCCCAGTATCTATTAATCCATTTTTAGATTTTACCATTTTTCCCCTCTCCACCTAGCTCATTTTTAAAAGCTTCTATTAGGCCCTGGGTATTTTTTCTGGCAATTGGTAGTCTCCTAAACTGAGATTATTCTTAAATCTTGAAAATATAGAAAAATTGAAAGGGAAAAGAGGCCATTGTAATCTAAGAAAAAGTGTTATCACCATGTTAATTTCATTTTAAACAGGTGCATTTATTTACATGTTATACATTATACTATGTATGTAACATCTCTTGCTTTAACTAACATATTAATACTTATAATGGCTTGAGCCATAGTATTTGCTTATCACTTTTTTACCACCGAGTATGAGATTAGGTGAGGGTTTGTCATGTGTGGCCTTTAGATAGTTTCCTTCTATATATGTTTTATTAAATATTTTCATCATAAATGGATGTTGTATCTTGTGAAATGCTTTATTTGCATCTATTGATATGATTATATGACCTTTACTTTTATTTTGTTATTGTGGTATATCACACTGATTGATTGGCATCCCTGGGAGAAACCACACTTGATGATTGCAGTTTCTTTGTGTGCGTGTGTGCTTCTTACCAAGTTTTGGTATTTATTAGGATAATCTCATAAAATGAGTTAGAATTTAGTCCCTGTTCCATTTTTTAGAAGAGTTTGTGAAGCATAGGTATTAAATATTCTTTGAATGGCTAGTAGAATTCACTAATGAAGCCATCTGGTCCTGGACATTTGTTTTCAGGGAGGTTTTTGATGACTGTTTCCTTACTGTTGATCCATCTATTTAGGTTTCCAAGTCTCATGGTTCAATCTAAGAAGGTTATATATTTCTAAAGATTTGTCTCTTCTAGGTTATTGAATTTGGTGGCATATTGTCTTTTCATAGTATTCTTGTATAATCTTTTATATTTCTTTGGTGTCTGTTGTAATTTGTTTCATTTGAGTTTTTTCTCTTTCTTTGAATCTAGCCAGGGTTTGTCAATTTAATTTTTTTTCTATTAAATTTTTGTTCTCTGGTTCATTTAATACTGCTCTCATTTTTATTAATTCCTTCCTGCTACTGATTTTGGGCATCATTTGTTCTTTAGGGTGAAATATTAGAGATTTTATTTCTTGAGGTAGGCCTCTAATGCTATAAACTTCTCTCTTAAAATTGCTTTTGCTAAATACAAAATTTTAATATCTTTCACTCTCTTCTTTGCCCTAGTAGTTCAATCTCCACTTATTTCTGCTTTTCCAGCTTCTTTATGCATTTAATTTCTAGTTTCATAACTTTGTGGTCAGCGAATACGCTTGGCATGATTTCAGTCTTCTTAAATTTATTGAGACTAGTTTTGTGTCCCAACATGTGGTCTATCCTTGAGATGTTCCAGGTACACTAGAGAAGAACATATATTGTTTTTTGGGATGGAAAGCTCTATAAATATAGACTGTTGTCATTTAAGGCAGATATTTTCTTATCAGTTTTCTCTTTAGATGATCTATCCATTGTAGCCAATGGGGTATTTAGGATAAAGAAAGACCCATTTAACAAGCTACAAGGTGAAGAAATCATAGAGGAACAGAATGATATACCTGATTACACAATATTAAACACTTTTAAGAAATTTGTTTCTGACATAATTGTTTTATAAAACCTAGTAACAGACTGGGAAAAATATTTAAAAGCTATATAAAAGATAATAGGCAAATCACAAAACTACATAAAAAATTACTTTTAAATACATGAAAATATTTAACCTCATATGCTATCTGGAAAGTAAAATTAAATATTTTTCTTCCACCAGACTATAAAACGAAAAGAAAAATACATTTGATATATTTGAGAATGTTCAGAATTCACCAAATAGTGGGAAAACATGAACAATTCAACAGAATATTAATTGGTGCAACATCACAATGTATCTATTTAAAATGTGCATAATATTGCAAACTCAGAAGCACAATATATTTAAAAATCTGTGTGCACTGAAAAATGCATTGCATTTTTATAATATTTCTTAAAAGTCTTGGAGATCAACTAAATATTCACTAATAGCAAAACTGTTCATTAATTCATGGTATAAAAATATCACGGCACACTTAAAAATAGAAGATAATTATACTGATTTATATATATGACAAGGAAAGTTCTCCAAGTCATATTTTTTAAAAAATATAATTCATAGAAAATTCTTATAGTCTGATTCCAGTTGTAAAGAAAAACCATACTGATCACAAAGCTGCAAAATTTTCATCAATACTCATTTATAGTACCATTAAAATTGTAGCTTTATGTATTCATTAAAATGTATTGATCAAGTTTTGAATATAGTCTTAGATACACCACCATAGACCATCGACTATTTGATAAGTAAAATGATAGTGCCAAAAGGAAAATGCTTTTCACTTAAATCACTGTCAATCCATTATAACCTTTTCTTGAACTAATTTTTTTAGACATTGCACAGTGACAGATATAAGGGTAGTATACTCCTAGGAGATAGATTTTGCCATTGGTAAACATTCATGTAATGTGTATGGTTTTCTTTATCAATCAACATGTTAGCAATATATTGAAAAAATACTTGCTATACAATGGGGAAAGCATGTTTAAATGTGAAAGATGAGAAAGGTAGTTTCATTTGAAAATTACAAATTAGAATTTAAAGGAATGCAAATTTAACATGTTTGAGAAATACCATTTTGAGTGATGAAGCATTTCAAACATGTTAGGCTTTTAATATATGAGAATTTTATTTGTCTGTTCAGCTTACTTATAACATCTCTGCCTGAAGGCTACAAAAAGCATTCTACTTTAGAGTCTTGAATAAAAGTGTTAAATGCAAGATATTAAAACTCAGAGAGATGAGAAGTTTCTACATAATTGACTCTAATCAAAAGGGAAATTATTCTTTAGTCTGCTTACCAGATAAGTCCTGAATTTGGGAATAGGCTTTAACAGGTTTAATAATGTCAATGACTTCGTGTTGTCTCCTCACAGAAAGCCCCTAGAAAGGAAATCAGAGGCTCAACTTCTGAATTTAAAAAAATGCTTAAAAGTATATTTAATACCTTTAATTTTCATTGGTAAAAAAAAACATAACTTATAAAAATCATTTTCTTATTATCACCTGCTGCCTTCTTGTTCCTCAGGAAAAGTAAAGCTTAATGTAATCTTATGTAACAATAGAAGTTCCTAAAAGAAAATTAGAGTGCTTGCTTCCGAAGGGATTTACAGATTAATTTGCCCAATCACCTCATAATATTTTCTAAAAATGAAAAGAATTGCTTTTTTCTACATGATAATTATGCAGTGTGCCTTGGCCGGCCTCTCCTAGTGTGATATATTTTTAGGTTTTGTACAGTTGACTCACCACTCAGTCATGAAGGGCAGGTAAGCATAAGGAACATTTGGGGGCTGGTAAACATGTGCGTTATACCCAAGTCAGAATATGACTCATGCTGTTTTTATTTTTGAATTTCGTTTTGACTTTAGTAAGGACTGAGAAAAAAAATCCTAAGATATTTAGGGTTTGTCTAAGATTAATACCCCTCCCTGTATACATAAAGCCTGGGGGAAGTTTACACAAAATCCAGAGACACCTTTCCCTCCCCATTCCCAAGCTAGTTAGAAGGGAGAACACAAAAAGGAAAAAATAGGGTAGAGTAGGGAGTCCTTATTTCACAAATGACGTCAATATTCTCCATTCTATTTATACATTAAACTCTCCATTGTACTGGATTCTGTGTAGTTACGAAACCACTTTTCCCTTGGGGTCATTAAGCCTCAATTCAGCACACAATTTTGAGGTTCTATTTCTACAAATATTTATATCCAAGAATAGCATTTAAAAAGCAAATACTGAAGCATTTTTTTCAGATTATCCTGGGTACTCTCAATTACATAGGATATTAACTGTGGCTGTTGCTCTAATAAGCCATCATTCAAATCCATGGGAAAGTTTCTTTCTTGAGATGGAGCAATGCTTGTTGCAGCTGACATGATGAAAAAAGCAACTAAATATGCCATGTAAGATACAAACATCTTAATTACCTGCCAATCTCCTACACACTGTAAAAACGCAATTTTAGAAAGTCATTGATGAGCCAATAAAAGATATAGCCTCACACACAACCAAAATATAAAGGGAAAAATCATCTGAAAAGGAACATAATGGAATTGTATATTTTATCAAGATAAGAAGTTCTTGGCTATTTTAAACAGAAATATTACATAGTGAAGTCCTACTTCTTAGGATGCAATTCCAAGGAAGTGGATTTAATCCCTTAATTTAGGCAACAGGAAATGTGTGATCAAGATAACAGAAATGTCTCAACCATTAATTTAGGAGAATTCTATTAGCCATAGACTCCCAAACCCACCACAGCCAAATAAGAAATTCTAACTGTACCAAATTGCCAATGGTCAGGCTTAAAAGAGCACCATCCACCTCAATGTTCTACATCAGAAAGCAATTTGGCCTGAATAGAATAGAAATATAGAGTACAACACACAGTTGCTGGAATTAAATTGAAAACAAATCTTTCCTGCACAAAGTTCTGCCTATGGAAAAGTCCCTCTTTACTTCTGATCCAAAAATATCTCTTCCAGACTTTGTAGAAGACGCACAGGTACTGAAGATTTTGACTACTAAGGTAATTTGAATATAAACAAATACATAAAACCACAGCTTTGCCCCCCTCCTCCCCCAAAAAAGCTACCAGAAAAAGGAAGCTCATTATTACAGAAATGCCTATGCCAGAAACCACTGGACAGAGTCACTTCGTTCCTTATGTGAGGGAGGCATTTGAAGGCAGGGTTGGACTGGTGACTATTGAGAATTAGCTTCCTCTGCAGGGCTAACTGAATAGCCAGGTAGCTTTGGAAACAGGATTTAGCTATTCTTATATCCTCCTTTTGCTGCCCTACCAATTTCAATTCAGTTTGGCTCAAGTTTAGACAATATTTTTATATTACAATAACCAAGTTGATATGCCCAATGTATCATGTAATGAGCAGACAAGTAAAACAATACTCTCAAAGCTTTCAATTATTAGTAACAATTTTAATTTCAAAGACATATCTAAGAATATAAATACTATGAAAGAAATCTAGGTAAAATGTTGAGAATTTTTTTCAATAATCAAAAAAATCTAACATGGGTAAATAGAAAAAAATATTTGCCTCATCATCAAGACTTTCTAGTTCTACTTGCTTATTAAAAATGTACCAGAGCTGTGTAGCAACCATACACACTGGTCACAAAACAAACACACACCCAAAAGGTGAAAACAAAGTGCCTTTGGAGAAGCAAACGTAACTTACCTCAAATAAGTGATTTTTTTATGTATATATTCATAAATAAGTGATCTATTTATTTTAGAGTCTTTCTTATCAAGAGGGATTTATAAAGAACTTACGTTAAGGAGCTCAGCACACTCTAAGTCAAATGGAATTATTTAAATACTGGGAATATTAGTCTGACATAAAAATGAGAATGTTTTATAAGTACATTTCATCAAAGCCTCCATTGAAAAAGCAACAAAAATCACCAACCCTGATGGTTACAAAATTTCTAAGTTCATCCTTTCCCTAACAATAGCACACCATCAACAAGTTGGTTTTTGGTTTCATTCAGTTGCAGTTAAATTTTAAAAAGTTAACAGTATTTATACTCAAATCTCAAAAAGTGAGAAACCACAGCCAACAAACTTAACTTGCTAGTATTTTAAATAGAAGTATCTGTTTCAAAGGATGAGGTCCAATTTTCAAACATTCAAAATGTTTCTATTAAAACCTAAATTATATTCCTACCTGCTGTACATATTGACTCAAATTAATGTTATAAATACTAGAAACCATTCTCTTTTGAACAGCAATACAAAGTCAAGTGGCTGGAGAACACTCACATTAGGCAGCTTCCAATTAATAGATGAGACTCTGGAGAGCCTTTGTCTTTAGGTATCAGGATGGAAGTTAGTTATTTGACTGCTTAACAGCAGTCAGACCACTGCATGACACATTTACTATCTTATTTATGCTATTTGGAAGTGTTTTAAGAATCTAGACAAAGAAAAATCTTTACTACAAAAACCTGGCACCAAATAGAAATAAAACATGCATTGCAGATTTGAAATATCTTCTCTTGTTTCTGGCGCACAGATCTCATTTTGCGATCTCCATGAATACTGCACAATTCCTGCTCTCTATGCAGTTCAAGGAAACAATCATGTGGCCCCACTGGGAATATTCTGGATAGGACCTTATAAAGAATCCCAGGGTTGAGTATCAACAACGGGTCTGGACAGAAACAGATCCCAAGAGAGGCCTGTTCTAAGAAAGCTGAGTCAGGTCACCTCTGGGACATTGGGAGAGAAAAAGAATATACTAAGCAAGCCAAGAAGCCTTTGCAAATGTCACTTCATTAATCCTCACATTCCGTCTTCTCATGCAAACATTCCGAAACCAACTAAACTGAAAAGCTCTGTTATTCTCATGGGCATTCTCAGTCACAGGGTTAATAGAGGGGGAAGCCAACTCTATTATTCATTGAAGTTTCTCATAATCTGGAAATCCATAGGAATAGGTATACATTTGATGATTCCTCTTGGTCCTATTTACTGTGAAATATAAAATTTCAAACTTTAGCAGTAAAGATGCATCTATGGAGACAGGATGATTTCTTGCTTGTTGGAAAACATAATAAAGCATTAGTATTTTTGATAACTTATGAAATCTCCTGTTTACTTCATGTTTAAATAAGAAATACACATATATGAGTTTTACTTCAATGCTCACTATTGGAAAGTGGCCTTTCAGAGTGATGCTGACAACTATCATTTTAGGACTGAAATTTGAGATTCCAAAAAAGTATTTAATTGATATATGGGAAATTCAATGAGTCTTTAACTAGAATATTTTATAAACATCTTGTTCTTTGTCGACATTGCACAGAGAAATATCTTATGTGAACAAGGGCTGTTCACTTTCATAAGGCCATCTGGAATTTAAAGAGCCATTGGCATATTAACTGAGGACAAAATAAAAATACACTATTTCTACCTTATAAGACCTTAAAATCCAATCGACAAATGTGCTAATTCAATTCCTCTAAGAAGCAGGCACCAAGGAGGATTAGATAAACAAGATATTTGTTAGAGGGTGCTAGTGAAGATAAGAAGGAAGCAAGAATAAACATGAAGAGATTTCACAATTGATACAGATTTGATACTTGTGGGAAGAAAAAAGATGACATAGGAAGTACTACAGTGCAGCCCTGAGTAACTTCAATCAGATTGATGGTGAGTACTCAAGCTGAGTTATTCTTTAAGACAGTACTATACCCTAAAGGAATAACCCTGAGCCATCCCCATGAGACTCTGTCATTGACAGGAAATGGCCCGAGGAAAGAAAGGCCTTCTTGCAAACATCTTGGTGGCTTCAGACTGGAGTCATTTGGGAGAACTGTGCATTTTCCCTGAAGGTGACAGTCTTACTCTTTGTACACACACAGCATCTGTTTCTCCACATAGATTCAGAGAGCAGATCCTTATATTTCCTGTGAACTTCTCCTTCTGATATTTAGAAAACTTGTAGCCACTTCTATAGTCTTACCAGTCTGATTGTTGCCTCTTATCTAGTACAAAAAAAGCAAGTGTTTGCATCTTGTCTTATTAATGGTTATGTCAGCTCTGCAAAGAAAATTAATAGCCCCATACCAGAAACAAATGAGAGCAAGAAAACAGGGAAAGGGAGGGAAGGAATGGAGAAAGAAGAAACACCCACAAAAAATTCAAAACAATGTCATTATTGGTTATTGTAGAAAAATCATGTTAATTTCTAGAAATGATGGCACTAGGCATTAATATACATAGTCATTACAAAACTGACTTACAGATACTAATAATCAACAGTTTTGGACAAGAGATATACTTCATTAAGCCTAGTTAATATGAAACAGGCTGGTTTTATCATATTAAAACTGGTTTATTTAATTTAAACAAGGTATAGGGTTCCAGTTAAAAATGGTGATATAGGATGATCTGAACTTGACTTCCATGGACACACCAAACTACAACTACATGTGAAACAAATTCCTCTGGGGAAAAAAAAAAAACCTAAAAACGAGTGTGACAACCCCTTCATGGGCAAACAAGGAAAAAAAAACACACATCAAAGCAAATAGGAAAGGCTGAAACAGGATCTTACCATAAACTTCACTGCCATTATGGGAATCCACAATTAAGAGGAAACTCAAAACCCAGAGATTCTTCCTGAGGAATGAAGGGTTCATACCTCACATTGGTACCCCAACTTTTAAGACCAGCCCCTGAGACGAGCCCCTTAAACATCTAGCACTGAAAATCAACAGGGCTCATGCCCACAAGGCAGGCAGGGCTCTGGCATGCTGAGAAAGGTCTCATCCCGACTTCGAAAAGCACAGACTTTATGTAAAACAGACTGATTTAATTTTAAAGGACTGGTGGGAGAATCAGGGCCTGCTGGGATACTGTCCAGGGATGGAAGGTGGTGGGAGCCATCTTCTGGTTCTCCTTCTGCTTTGCTAAAGTCAGTGGGAACAATATTTTTTCCTTTCCTTTTTTTTTTTTTTTTTTTTTTTTTTGGTGGAGGCCATCTTTGCACTCCCTGACTGCAGCAATAGTACACCATCTTCACATTCTCCCTCTACCACACTTCAGAGCACCAGTATTTCCCAGCACAGAGCTTCTGCTACATCTTGTGACTCAGCTTTTATAGCTGCCATCCAGGAGATGCCCCTTGATCACCTAGCTCTAAAGGCTGGGGGGAACAGGGGGTTGTGTTCCTGGGTTTGGAATAATTGTAGAGACAGTTTTTGGCACACTACCACTCCCAGGGCACTGCACAGAAAACAGACTGAAACATATCCCCTCCCACCTCCAGTTTTCTGAGAAATGGGCCTATTTGCTTGTGCAGAAACTTTGGCCTGAGGGGCAGGCTTCTAGTTAAGCATATTTGTAGGGCCCATATAAGTGCTCTCAGAGAATGGAAGCCATGGATGCAATCTCTATTCTCTCCCTCTGCCTTGCTACAGCTCGCTGGATCTTCCAGAAAGGAGCTAATACTCTTGTCTGGTCCTCTTATTTTTGCAGCAGCTGCCTAAGGACACTTCTATATATCTGGCTCCAGTGGCCAGCAGGGTTTTTGCTGATAGATGTAACAGAACTATAACCAATGAAGAAAGAGTTCTTAAATAGTTACCACCCCTAAGGCACAGCAAGAGGCAATAAACCCAGGAGCTCTGTCTTCTTGTGAAAGAGGCCTTATTAGCTTATCATCATAGCTGCAGCCTGAGAGGCAAGCTTCTAATAAAACACACATCTACAGCTGACTATAAAATTTTCATGAGATCTCAGAGGGTGGGCAATCTTTGCACTCTCTCTGCCACACTCCAGAGCACCAACATCTGTTGCAGGGAGCTCTTAGATGTGTCTCATTCCTTAGTTATAATATCTGGTGCCCTAGTTTTTGTAGGTACTGCCTAGGGGATATGTCTTAATGCTTGGCTCTGGTGGTCAGGGAACTTGCTTCTCTGGGTCCCATGAGCCTATAACAATCAGGAAAATTTGTTCATAGCAGGTTACTACCCCCAGGGCACTGCACAAAAGGTAGACTGAAACATACCCCCAGCCTCTCTGTGAAAGAGGCCTACTTATTTGTCCTATGGCTCTGGCTATTACAAACAATCATATACCAACAAATTGGGCAACCTAGAAGAAATGGATACATTGCTAAAAATCATGAAGAAATAGAAAATCTGAATAAAGTAATTACTAGTAAAAAGATTGAATCAGTAATCAAATACCTCCCCAAAACTAAGTCGAGAACCAGATGGCTTCACTGGCAAATTCTACCAGAATTCAAA
Source organism: Eidolon dupreanum (assembly GCA_028627145.1). Lineage (NCBI taxonomy): Eukaryota > Metazoa > Chordata > Mammalia > Chiroptera > Pteropodidae > Eidolon > Eidolon dupreanum. The sequence continues at coordinate 45,357,919 of CM053501.1, read as the reverse complement.
GAAATATTATAACCTATCCTTATGTGGGATGTAAAACGCAAACCAACAAGTGAACAAACAAACAAAAAAAGTCATAGATATAGACAACAACAGAATGGTGGTTACTGGAAAGAAACGGGTGGAGAAAGAACCACAAAGGTAAAGGGGGTCAAACACATGGTGACAGGAGGCGATAATGCTTCAGGTATTCAGCACACAATATATAGATGCTGTATTATAAAGTCGTACACTTGAAATATATATAATCTTATTAACCAATGAATGTTATTCCAATAAAAGTAATAAAAAATAAAAAAATTTCTCAAACTCTTAACAAAATCGAGGAGGGAACACTTATTTTATGAGGCCAGCATTACCCTGATACCATAACCAGAGAAAAATGCCACAAAGAAAATTACAGGCCAATATCCCTGAGAAAGATAGATGCAAAAATCCTTAACAAAATATTTGCAATCAAATACATTAAGAGAATCATACACCATGACCAAGTGAGATGAATTCCAGGATGCAAGGATGGTTTGGCATCCATAAATCAGTGTGGTATACCACTTAACAAAATGAGGGATAAAAATAACAATCATCTCAATAGATGAGGAAAAGATATTGGACAAAATTCAAATTTGTTTGTACAAGAAAACGAAGTGAGTATAGAGGGGATGTGCCTCAACATAATAAAAGCCATATGCAACAAGACACAGCTAACACCATACTCAATGTTGAAAAGCTGAAAGCTTTCCCTCTAAGATCAGGAAAGATAAGTATGCTCACTCTTACCACTTTTATTCGACACAGTATTGGAGATCTTAGCCAGAGAAATTAGGCAACAAAAATCTTAAAAAGGCATCAAAATTGAAATGGAAAAAGTAAAAATTGTCACTGTTTTTAGATAACAGTATATATAGAAAACCCTACAGACTCTACCCAAAAATTGTTAGAAATAATAATAAGAATTATATTTGATCATTAATTGTAACAAGTATACCATACTGATATAAAGTGCTAATAGGGGACACTGGGTGTATGATGTATGGGAACTCTACTATTTTCTCAACGCTTCTGAAAACCTAAAACTGTTAAAAAAAAATAGCCTATTTTTAAAAGGTTAATGTGGCAAAAGGTAGATTTAGAAGCAGAAATAAGAAAAGCAGAAATATATGGCCTCTGGTAAAAAGATGTTGAAAAAATTTTAGAGTCATTTAAATCTCTGAGGACACTGAGCTGCAAAGAATGTGAGCCAAATGACAATCAAATATAAACAATGTAAAATATATTTTATATTACACAGAATATTTCATATTATTAATGAGTACATTCACTAAAAATGATATTCTGTTAGATCTTTTTTAAAAACAACAAACACTGATTTTACTGAATTTGTTAGTTTGTGAACAGACTGTTACTGCATATATTTCCAAGATGTGAAGGAGTTTTATTACTAGAAGTTATTTCTTGGCCATTAAAAGAAATAGCATCTTATTAAAATGATATATTCAAAGTTAAAAATTATTTAGGATTGTATTAATTTAATTCTTATGCTGAATAAACTTCATTCCTTCTGTATATTCATGGAGATATTTTTAGATTTTGCATGTAATTTACATAGTTTATCAAAATTATATATGTCTGCAAATTGTAGGCTAACTTTTTTTGTTTAGAAAATTTTGAGAAATGTGAGGATAAGAGGGCTGCCTGGGACATTCAAAAGCTGGTCTGACACTCACATTTGGGCCATTTATTCTCCAGTTTGATAAACAATCTCACAGTACGGTCGGCCCTCCATATCTGCAGGTTCTGCAGCGGCAGATTCAACCAACAGTGGATTGAAAATATTTTTTTAAATGTCACATTGTTGCTAACATGTATTATGTAGTTAGGCCTATTTAATGTTGCATCTATACTGAACATGTACAGTTTTTTTCCTTGTCATTCCCTAAACAACAGTATAACAACTCTTTCCACAGCATTTACATCATATTAGGTATTATAAGTAATCTAGAGATGATTTAAAGTATACAGGAGGATGTGTGTAGGTTACATGCAAATACACCACCATTTTATATAAGGGACTTGAGCATCCACAAGGGTCCTGGAATCGGATACTAAGGGATGGTTGTATACCAACTTCAAAGAGTATTACTCTGAGACAATCAAATGTGAAAAAGCAAGACCACTTCATAATTTGTCTCAGTACAAACAAAAACAAAGTCACTGTACCACCAAGAAAATGAATACTTTTTTCTTAATGAGCAGCTGCTACTACTCTTCACCCAGTCACAGAATTGCCCATGCTTTCTGACAGCTCATTCCACAGAGCTCTCTCTTCCTTAGACTTTCCTCCAAATCACCCAACCAAAACTGAAATCTCATAACAGATTCTTTCTAATACCCTCCTCTGGGACACTGCATGGTCCCCATGGTGTGTGCTCTCCCTCACTGTAGTGAGCACCAACTTGTTCACTTGTTTCTTCCTGGAGGTCTGGCTGAAAGTCATTGACAGAAATCAAAAAATTGTTATCACAAAATAGAAAATCTTTAGATTTCATAAAATCTAATCAGTAAATTCTCTGTAAATTACTTACACTAGGGAAAATGTTACTTGGGCTTGCACGCTAGTTTTCCCGGACCTTAACATAACTTCTTACCTCTCAACAGCGTTTATTATAATATCATCCTTTTGATAACTGAAGAGAGGATTGCCATCTCTCCCATCCGCTTGGTCCAGGATCTTTACAACCTCTAAATTTGTCCCATTTTCCCGTCTTGCTTTTTGCTGCTTATTGCTCTATGTTTGACTTCTTCATTTATAAAATGTGAGCAGTACTGGTACAGAACAGGCTGTTATAGAGGCTGATATGATTATTTATTAAGACAAAGATTCAAAGATTCCTGAACTATGAGAGAAGGGAACACATCTACAGTAAGAGGCTGCCAGAATATAAATATTAAATCCATGTTTGCTATAAAGTAGGCTGTAATGATTAGAATATAAACTGTTTTGCAAATTTTTATTCTTGTTTGGGAAGTTTCAAATTCGGGAATATAATTTCTTATCCTTCTAATGATTCTAGAGTTTCTCTAGTACATTCACTTCTATATCTATGATACTAACACTTAATATAATATTGGGCATCCATATACATTGTTAGTTGTTCAGTTTCTCCTATAATCATCCATCATTTTAGACATCAAATTGAACAATGTTCTTAGAAGGAATAATAACTGGGTATCTATTAATCCATTTTTTATCGACCTTTCCATGTTTCTATCATTTATTCACCTATGCATTCACCCATCTACTTATTCATTACTCTAAGTGACTGCCTATCATTTATCTCTTATAGTTTAAATCCTTGCTTTCGTGGTTTATCACCTGCATCATGTGATTTGTAACAAGTTACTCCTCTACACTCATCTTGCAGCACTCTCCCTTATTGGGCTCCATCTTTCCTGACAAAGTTCTATCCTGGGGGCTTTGCATTTGCTCTCTATACTGGGAAAGCTCTTCCTGCAGATAAATATTTGGTTTTCATTCCCAGGTCTTCAGTCTTATGTTACCTTCTTCATGAGAACTTCTTTGAACCTTTCTTAAAATTTTTGCCCCCCTCTATGACACTTCCTATCCTAATTTCCTATTTTCCTTTTCTGTATAAAACAAATATTAATATTTGTTTTACTTATATATTTTAGTATTTTTTAATCTTTTTATTTAACTAGAATGTGAGCTCTGCTGGAGCAGAGATTTTTCTCTGTTGGTTCAATGCTGCATCTCCAGGTTCTAGAATGGAACATACCCATAGAAATCCTCATTAAAAAATTTTCAGATTCATGTTACTCTTAGGAAGATAAAATACATAATGCAAGCAAAGTTTTTGTCACTGAACCTAGTACAGACCACAGACCACCTAGTACAGACCACAGACCAAATAGATGGCACTGTCTTGTATTGTTGTATATAACACCATGCAGAGAACAATTATAACCACAAAGAAACTCAAGTACTCATCACTCTCTTGAAGGATGTTATTATTAGTAGTAGCTATCTAATTATTAGATAAATCACTAATTTTTATTCCTAAATAATACATATAAATATTAATATATACTCTACATGAAATCATTACATTTTTATAAGACAATATATTTTGAATAACTTTACCATGGTTATATGGTTATGATTTAAGTAATACATGAAAATAAATTAAATTGCATTTGTATAACTATAACTCAATTATAATATTCATAATCACAGAATTATTATAGATAAGTGTAAGTTTAATAAATGTAGTTAACTAACTTTAATTTGTAAGTTAGTGCATTTAAATAATTTTGAATTTTTACCTAATAGAGAAAAGCAATGCATTATTCTCTAAATTTTAAATAATGCATTGGCTTTTTATATGGTTATTTCAGCAACTTACAGAAGTAATGCTTGATGGTTTCTAGTATCCAGTTTATATCAGGGACAGTATTTAAAAACAAGTATATAATTTTTGGTGAAATGAAAAAGCTTCAAATAAAAAGTTTAGAGTGTTAATAGGTTCTTCTTTATAATTTTCCAAGACTGGATTTTTAAGTCATAATTCTTCTTTTAAACCTGAAAGTATGATTTTGAATACATCACCTCATCTCTCCAAACCTATTTTTCTCATCTATAAAAGAACATTATAATCCAAATAATCTTTATATATAATGTTTAATTATATATGTATATAAATACATATATGTATATATGTATGTGTATATATGTGTATATATGTACATATGTATATATGTGTATATATGTATATATGTGTGTATATATATGTATGTATATATATAATTTATTCACAAAAATCTTTTTTTAATATGTATTTAATATGAGTTAGTAGTAGTTAGTTGTAGTCATTGCCGTAATAAACTTGCCACAGGGGAAAGACTAGCCTTACTATGTAATCCCTAATATTTCTTTCTCTCACATTTATGAGTCATGTACTTATTGAAGGAGAGAATTATAAGGTGAGAAAGATATCTACTTGTGTCCAAGCTGGGTAAATAACCTCTGTGTCACCCCCCCCGCCCCCGGGAACAGTACTGCACTAGCCCTGTGGCTTCTCAAGCACGAGACTGGCATGAAATCTATCCCATTTGTCCCAGATGAAACTACAGACATCAGGACAGTAATCTAATGAACATGTAATTTGTGCACAAGGAAAAAGAGATGAGTGTGGCACCCACTTTGTTATTACTCTACACACAATATTACCTAATGGTTATAAATCTTGTTTATTTTATGTTCATACTTTTAGTGGGACTACACCGTTGACCAATCTATTCTATAATTAAAAGCACCTATAGAAGAAGGTAACAATTTGCTATACTTGGAAAACAAAAGTAGTTTAAAATCTGACATGACAGATTCTATTGCTAGGTGAGGGTTTTTCTGCTATGGATATTCAAGTAAGCCAGTTTCCAAATTAAATAGGGCTGAAAAACAAACTCAAGTTGAGAGTTATTACCTCTTATGAAAGGAAATTTAGATTATGACTTTATTTTGCTGTTATATTTTAAAACAGATTCCAAAAAACTACTTTAACTCAGTATCACTAAATGAAATATAAATATTAGTTGTTAAAGTACTTTCAAATCAATTTGTCAAGTCTCCTTCTGCCAACACCTTCCTCAGAGATATAGGACACATTTAATTAAGTTATATTTTGTAACGTAAATAATAGCGGTGACATCTACATTATTAGTCTTAAGACTGACTAAGCCTCTTAAAATGATAAAATTATACTTTCCAGTTAGAATAAGAAAACTGGATTGTAGCAGATGATGGATGAGATTTTCTGTTTTGAGACCACCAGAGAGCTCTTCCAGTACCCAGCATCCCTTTGTGGTTATCTGGCAATTCTCTGACATACTGACAGTTCCCATCCTCAGTTACTATTCTCATCTACAGTATGATAGTAAAAGTTGATAAAGCAATGAAAATATCTTATTTAAAGTGGGCCACCACATTGAACTTCAACTTTTATCTCTACTAAAAGGTCTCCAAACCACCCAATTTTTACTCAGATTTGTAGTGATATTATTTTTAAATTTTGAACAAGTTATAATCTGCAAAAATACAGAGTATATACCAAAAACTCAGCAAAGTCTTTGAGTGAAATTGATCATAGTGATTTTAAATTGGCTTGAGAAATAGATACATCAGTTACTTTGGAAAGCATAAAAAGTACATGCTAGGGTGTTACAGAATGATATAAACCTTTTGCCTGCATGTTTAAAAATGTATGATATTGAAAATGATTTTGATTTTATGATTATACAATGTATATCTTAGCATTATCAATTTTAAGGACAGTGTTTTATAAACTTTCAAACAGGCTAAACTTTAGTTTTAATTTTCCTCTTAATCTATCCATCAGAATATATTTATTTTGGCTCTGTTTTAATCAATATTTGCTTAAATTTGATGTGTTCATCTTCAAAATAAAGAACAGCAGACAATGATGTTTCCTGTTTTCTTTAATTAAACAACTTAAAACTCACTTCTACAGCTATATTTATCTAATCTACTGCTTCTAAATGATGTATAGTTCTCCATCCTGTGTACTCCAATTTGCCACCTGAAATGAAATTAGGGTGAAGCAAGGGAGGCAGCTAGGTACCAAATTTAAGGAGACACTCTCAGGTAAATTCACTGGCCTGTACAGATGTTTTACATGGCCATAACAGTGAGTGTCTCATTAAATTTTGCGCCCAAGTTGCCTCACTTACCTCACGTTAGTCCTCAACGACATCTTCCTGAAATAAACACAGTATTTCTGAAAGAGCAACCTTTCATACGTCTCCTTATGACTTTACGTGAGGATAGCTTTGGATTATATGCCCAGTAAAAGAACTGCTGTATCATAGGGTATGTGTATTCGTAATTTCACCAGTACTAGATTACTTTCCAAATGTCCACAATCTATATTCTTTTAGATGTGCATGTACATTCCTATTCATTGTTGCATTATTAGTATTGTTTAGTGCTCTAATGTTAGGCAATCTAATGGCTCTAAAATGACATTTTATTCTTGGTTTAATTTACATATTTATGATTATTCATGATTCTGTGACTTCCCCTTATGTGTGCTTGGTAGCTTTTGGCTTTAATCTTTTGAAAATACCTTCTCATATCTTTTGCATATATTTGTATTAGAATTGCTTTTTTCAAAAAAATTTCTCCTATTCCTGGTATTGATTTAGTTGATTTTAGGTGTTACAAATAACTTCCCCCCAATCTATTATCTGTTTATTAACTTTGTATATACATAGTGCCTGTCATTAAAAATCTATCTTGATGTAAACAGACTTATTATTTTTCTTTGTTTTGCTTTGTACTTTTAAATTTTTAAGAAGTTCTTCTTACTGCCCTCAATAGTTTCCTAGATTTTCTTCTATTAACTTAATATTTTTACATTTTATATTTTGATCTTTAACCTATTTAGAATTCATCATCATATGTGGTGTTAACTAGTGTGATTGAATTCTGTTCACTACTATTCCATTTTCTCCCAATAATTGAATCTGTCAAAGATTTTGTAAGACCTCCCACTAGAATAGGACTATACATTTCTACCCTCATTGACTTTGGTGTTGCCCAGATGACTTGCTTTGACCAAAGAAGTATGGACAGGCATGAAATGGTACAATGTTAAGAAGAAACTTTGAAAAGAATCACATATTTCCATTTGCCCCTCTTTCCTTATTGCTTTCCACTATGAAAAGAACAAGCCTCCAATACTGCTATTCCTTCCACCTCTGTTTCAGAATGAGAGATATATAGAGCAACCCTGAATCCAAGCCTAGCTGATCTTGGCCAAGGCACAGGTTGATGACTCAATCCACAGACAAGAAGTATGTGTTGCCACTGCAAAACCTGAGTAACTGATACACGAATTCCTTTTTACTTTTTTTCACAAATAGCCATTTTTCTGTCAGGATGACATGAAGAAGTAAAACAAACTAAAAATTTTCAAAATGGTCTAAATAGGTGTCATATAAAAGCATAGAAACTACCCCATTCATGTTGAAGAGTAATTTTCCAGATGTCAAGTTAATTATGAGCATTTTAGTAGAAACTAGAGTTTACATTCACTGCTAAAGCATATTGCTACATTTTTCTAACAGGAGTATACTTTAAGGACATTAAATTCATACACAGTTCTCAACAAAGTGTACCAATGGGTGTTGAGATCATGATAACTGTGTCATATGTGCTTTGGAAGTTCATCTAAAAAAACCAAAGTTAAACTAACTGTCTAATTATAAGACCTGTGTGCAGTCATTTTTTTCTCAATCTTCTCTCAAAACTTCCAGCAATATAGGTGGTCAAACCATGACTGATGACTATAATTTTGACACTTAGAGGTGCTTTATTTACTACTCAGCTTTCTCATTATTTGAGTCATTTATTATACTCAGTGATTTTGGCTTTCCTATTTAGTAGTCTTGAAAACATACACTAGTACTATTATAATCTATTGAGGGAGGTGATAGTATAAAATAATTCCACAATTTTTTTCTTTTCTTTCTTAGATTTCTCATTTGTTTTCACTTCCCTCCCTTTTCTTATCCTTTAAAACTTCAGTCTTCTTCAGTCACAGCTCTGAAAATTAAACTAAAGACATTGCTGCTTATGTAAAGGAGTACATAAATAAAAAGACACAGCATATGTAAATGAAAAGATTGTTACTCTCATCCTAAAACATACCACATGATAAACCAAAATAACTTAATATCTAATGTAGTCCATCATATTTGTCTGATATATCTTAATTTCATTTTCATAAAGATCATTATCAATGAGAATAATTGTGTTTAATCTCCCAATAGGTCCACAGAATACTATAATGATGATGATGATGATTATGATCACTTAATGAACAGTATGTACCAGGATACTATACTAAATGTAGTTCTCAGGATCTGGTTGGTTATGCTGTAGTAACAAATCCTGAAATATCAAGGACTTAGTAATATAAAAATTTATTTCTCATTTATGAAAAATTCAATGCAGCTGGGCAGGAATTTCCTTCCATTTACTGAGGTCTGCCTTCCATGGTTTCTAGGATTGCCAAGGCAGAGAAGAAAGAGAAGAGAGGAAAAAACACACTAACTGGTCAGTGCTTCGGACTAGAGGTGACACATGGTATTCTCTCACATTCCTATTTACCACAACACAGTCCCATGGTCCTGTACTAACTCTGAATTAGACCTGTGAATGTTGTCATCCTGTCTGTCCAGAAAGTGAAAATAGTTAAACAATTAGAATTATCTTCACTGCATGAATAAAATGTTATCTTTTTATATCCATTCATATTCCTATTAACTTACTTTGATGATTACTAATTGCAAGCAATCTCAGATTTTTATTCCAAAATCAGTACTAATTTCTCCATGTGCCACCAAATGGATAAATCATGGGGTTGTTAGAAAAATTTAAAATATAATGTGTTCACAGAAACAGAATAGCTAACTAGCCATCATTATGTGACCCGAGTACATTTAGCCCCTAATACCTGCTCTCAGCAAAGGACATTCAGAAACCTCTTTCTTTCCTGAGTGGAGTGTCACCATGTCCAGAATTAGAAAGGTTATGGTGTTCACAGGTTTATCAGCCATCAGGCTTCTTCACTATTATATAGAAATATCATTTTAAAATTCTCTTTTAAAAAGCTTAAAAAGGATGGATTCAGTCATCACATTTAGGAAAGTTGCTAGACAATCCTTGTTGAGGTAGAAAAAAAATAATGAGAAAACAAAAAAATCAAGTGTCTCCCTAATTCCTGTTTCTTCTCTCATTCTTTCACCTTGACCTCATTTCTCTCAGACACTTTCCCTTGGCCACCTCTATAAAAGCAATTGAATGAATATCTGTCAATGACCTTCCCTTACTGTGAGGGATGAAACACAAAATCAAGCCTTTAAGCATCAAAGGAAAACTGGGTTCAAGCAGGCATGTGCCAAGCTGCTGTACCCTGAGTGCTTCACACACCTATACATAACACTATTTTTAGTGACAACATCCAAAGTAATTTCAGCAGTTTATAAAAAACCAAATGACTTCCCATGAAATTACCATTAGAGCATTTTATGTTACCATAAAAGAGGCACTAATTACCACAGGAAGGCAGGGACAGCTTTATATTTTTCTCCCTAAGTAACATAAAACACTGTAAGCTCTATAGTTAGTATCATTTCGTCATGAGCTCTTTTTAGATTTAAATATAGACCACTTCCAACCTCATTTTGCAAAGCTCATGGTTGAAGAGTTATGAATGACATATTTACACTGTAAGCATTTCTTAAAAATAGATATGTCGAATTTATTTCAGTCCCAAATCAAAAATTTGTGCTAAACTTGTGTGAAACAATCACCAGAGAGAGAGTTTCATATCCAAGCCTCCAATTTTCTATTTGATTCCCTATCAGCAACAATGAAGCTTTCATGCAGATGGAAAGGATTTAAACATGGCAACTTTCAATGGTAATACTATAAAAGTTGTCTTTCTCCTGCAGGCATTAAACCTGGATAGAAGAGGAGGAGAGAGTTTTATTTTATTGAATTACTACAAATTGTTGCCTTGAGATCATGGTACTTCTTGGATAGAATAAGATCAAGATTAAATTTTTTGAAGTATACTTTTGCTGTACTATATTTTAAAAATAAAACTTCTGTAAGGTCTTTCACATGGGAAACTTAATGAGATAAAAATGAGTACATAAACATTAACTACAACAGCTGAAGTACAAGGTATGTTACATCATGGCCTGAATACAATCATATTTTGAACATTGTTGTTTCTTCGCATGTTTAATCTTGCTCTAGGCAATTTCAAATCCATTTTTCTATTTCAAAGCCAACCTACAATTTGTCAAGTTGTTATATTCTATAGTTGTTATATCCTATAGTCACAGAGCTGTGTTACCAGTGGGGAGTCAGTAAATACTAGTATAATAATTGTGAGAAGTTCTACACAACAAAACTTGTGTAGAAGCTCAGCAAATGCAATACAGCTGCAAGTGGAAAAATATTCACATATATTTCTAACAAAGAAAAGTAACTCTGAGCTTAGAGCCACTAAGTAGCCACTTAATATAATTAGTAATGATTGACATAGGACTTGACACAGTATCCTCAAAGTCCAGGAATAAAATAAAAAAGAACTTAAAAAGCATTAAAATTTTAACTATTAATTATAATAGTATTGTAAGGTGTAGTCTTCATAAAAGTGTGCTACCCAAGTGTACCAGCCTTGAAAAGAAATGGAATATCAAAAACAACTCATTCTTATTTGTTCATTAGAAAGAATCAGCACGTTATTTCAAAATTTATATCTCAAATCCATTCTTCTAGTATTCCTTAAAGACATAAAATGGTGAAAAAAAGGAAAATCATGTATTCATTAAACGCCAACTGCATGTCAGGCATTGTGCTCTTCACTTAAACTTCAAATATGAAATGCATTCTCCTTGTCTTTAAGGAGCATGTTTTAAGAGTAAGCATAAAAATATACACAATTGCAATTCACTGTAATAACTATTCTGAAGTATGTAAGAAATGTAGAAGAGCCTAAATACTTAAAGCTTCTACTTGTCCTATCTCATAACAGCTTATTTATATTGCTTTTAAAGATGTGACAATTACAGCAAAGAATATAACTTTCCTGTGAATCATTTGTCTTTTTGCAAACCGGGCATAAGTTTTAAACTAGGGAAGATTCAGGAAGAAAACCAAAAACAGTGTCTGTCTCCCATTCTTTGAAATTATATTGTCAATCTCTTCTATTTGGTCTGGAATCAAATCAAAATAGAATAATTAGCAAGGATTATAAATTGAGTTTTTTAGGTCATGTACTCTACAAAACTACCTTTCAAAATAGGTATGTCAAGAAAAAAATCCAGCCTACATTCCATATGCAGAACCAGGCACCTTTGCATTGGGCCCTGTCTACAGGCTTTGTCAAATTCAGGTAAAGGTTCTTCATGGACTAATGATAGTCCTGAGTTTTAGGGCCCCCATTACTGGGCATACCATCAGAACTCTGTCCCTGTAATAAATAAATAAATAAATAAACAGTGCCCTCTCCTGCAGCAAATATACTAAAATTAGAACAATTCAGAGACATTAGCATGGCTCTTGTACAAAGATGACACACAAATTTGTAAAGTGTTCCATATTTACACATCCTGTGTTCATGGATTGGAAGAATTAATACTATTAAAATGGTCATACTACCCAAAGCCATCTATATAGTCAATGCAATACCCATCAAGATACCAAAGGCATTCTTTACAGAAGTAAAAGAAACAATCCTAAAAGTGGCATGGAACCTCAAAAGAACTCAAATAGACAAAGCAATCTTGAGAGAAAAAAAAGCTAGACATATCACACTTCCTGATTTAAAACTATAGTACAAAGCTGTAATAAAATAGTATGGTGTTGAAACAAACAAACAAAAAAGTAAACATGTAGACAACTGGAACAGAATAGAGAGCCCAGAATTAAATCCAGAATTAAATACAGTCAACTAGTATTCAAGAAGGGAGCTAAGAACTCCCAACAGGGAAAGAATAGTCTCTTCAACAAATGGTGCTGGGAAAACTGGAGAAACATATGCAAAACAATGAAATTGGACCCCTGTGTTACACCATTCAGAAAAAGTAACTCAAAATGAATCAAAGACTTAAATATAAGAACTGATACCATAAAACTTCTCAAATGCATGGGGAATAAGCTCATCGATATTGGTCTTGGCAGTGATGTTTGGATATGATGCCCAAAATACAAACAACATAAACAAAAATCAACAAGTGTGACTATGTCAAACTCAGATGCTCTGCACAGCAAAAGAATCAACAAAATTAAAACATAACCTACAGAAAGGAAGAAAATATTTGCAAACCATATATCAGATAAGGGGTTACTATTCAAAATATATCAAGAACTCATACAATTTAATAACATAAAAATAAACAATCTGTTTAAAAAATGGGCAGAACTGAATAGATATTTTTCCAAAGAAGACATCAAAATGGTCAACAGGCACATGTGAAGATGCTCAGCATCACTAATCATCAGGCAAATACAAACCAAAACCATGATGAAATGACATGTCATACCTGTTAGAATGGCTGTCAGCAAAAGGACAAGAGACAACATGTGCTGATGGATGTAATGAAAAGGGAACCCTTATACACTGTTGGTGGGAATGTAAACTGTTCCAACCACTATGGTAAATAATGTGGAGCTTCCTAAACTATTAAAAATAGATCTACCATACAATCTAGCAATTCCACTTCTGGGTATATACCCAAAGGAAATGAAAACAGGATTTCAATGAGATATGTGTACTCCCATGTTTATCGTATCATTATTCACAATCACCAAAAGATGGAAATAACACAAATACCTATCAATGGATAAAAGGATAAAAAAAGAGATCTGGTATATATACACAATAGGATATTATTCAGCCATAGAGAAAGGAAATATCCTGCCATTTATGACATTGATGGACCCTGAGCACATTATGCTAAATAAGTCAGACCAAGAAAGTACTGTGTAAAAAAAAGAAAAAGAAAAAGACAAAAAAGAAAGTGCTGTGTGATATCACATATGCGGAATCTAAAAAATAAAAATAAAAACTTAAAAAAATAACAGAGTAAGCTGGTAGTTATCATGGGATAAGGGTGGGAGGATAAGACTAACAGTGTTTAACTTGTAACAAATAATAAATGAGCCAAAAAGATCTTATGCTCAGTATAATGAATATAATTATGTAACATGATATATATTGCTACAATAGCAATCACAGTATATATATCAAAGTAACATACTATATACCTTAAATTTACACAATGTTACATGTCAAATTTACTCAGCAAAAAACAAGCCTCCCCCCAAGAAAAAGAGACACATATCAACAGAACAGAATAGAGAGCCCAGAAATCAAATTGCCCATATATAGCCAATTAACAACAAAGGAGCCAAGAATACACAATAAAGAATAGTTTCTTCAATAAATGGTGTTGGGAAAACAGGAGGGCCACATACAAAAGAATGAAATTGAACTCTTTTATCATACACTAAAATCAACTCAAAATAGATTAAAGACTTTATATATCAACGTCTACTTAGTCTTAATATCATACCTCTTCATGAAACTGTAAGAACCCTGAACAGTGTAAGTCCATTTATACCCCTAGCTTTTATAGTACTATTATCATACATCTTACATCTAAAAACAAATCCCACAATACAATGTTATAATTTTTACTTTTAAAAATATAAAAGATAACAAAAATGAGGCCAATCATTCTAAATCACCCATCAACACTTAATTCATGAGGGTGACAACTCCACTAATTTAGTTCAGAATCCCCATGGAGAATATATGTCCATTTCAAACTTCACTCTTGGAGGATATGTAAAAAAGGCTTAGAAGGAAATCCATCTTACCCAATAAATGTAACACAGGATATTTAAATGTTAATTATTGGGGGAAAAAAATCCCAATAAAGTAACCCCATGTATTTCCCCATGAATCTTACTTTAACCTTGGGGAATTTCATACATTGTTAAACACTGTCTCCCGAATAGTGAATCCTAGAATCCCATTCACTAACTTCAATACTTTAACCCAACTTGTATCCAAAATACCTTTTCCTATTCCCTTGGTAGTTATTAGACATACCAGGAGGCTTAAAAAATAAGTGCAGATAATTGAATTGTTAAACAAATAATGGCTTGCTTTAAAACTGCCCTTCTGCTGCAGAGTGTAAAGGCCCTGTTCTGAGCAACCTTGAGAGAGTCAAACACTGGACTCAAAGACTGGCAGGTTCTCAGAAGCAACTTATCTGGATTTCTCATTCTTCCTTTACTTGGCAGCCTCTTCTCAGGGGATACTATTTCGTATTTCAACATCGAGGGGTCCTCCTTGTATTAACAATAAGCAAACTCTGAAGCATCTGTGCTCAAGGAGACCGAGAGAGACATTCTACATTCTACCTAGGTTTTCCTTGATTTCCAGTATCTGGTATAAGAAATGTTCCCAATCTCCTCCACCCACTTTGAGGTATTGTTGCAGTGATGGATTTTCTTCACCTTCTAAACAGACTTACCCACAGGGGCTTGACTTTCTCAATCTCAGAAGAATTGTTTTAATCTCTAAAGGGGATTCAGGAAGAACACGAATCACAAGGTTTTACTGAGTCCAATTCTGAATGAAACTAACTAAGGAAGACCTAAACTGTTCATGGATCAAAAAGAAAAAAAAAATTCTAAGAAATTCAGTATGAGCTCTTAGTGTTACTGGCCCATTCTCCAAGCTCCAGCCCTGATGTGTTTGTTAATCCTCCTTCAGCTCTCTCTTAGGATGCAGTTTAAAGTTTCTCTTAGATCTCATGCTTCCCTGAGAAGCTGATTTGTTTTACCAATGATCTTTCCAGAACTCTAACCCTAATCTCTATTAAACAGACCACATGTCTCTCCTCAGTTTTTTGCTAGTTTGGTTGGTTGTTTTGGCAATACCTTCAGCATGACCCAAACCAACATTTCCACACTGGAAAAGGGAAAATCTAAAGACATTATGGTATAACAATGTACCCCTGAAAAGTACTACAGAAATTTTAAATTCTAAAAGAAGAGGATTTTAAAGGAATCTAATCTAGATATGTCCATTAGAGCCGCAATCTCAGAATCATACACAAGGAGAAAAGGTTAATTATACATAGTCTTGCACTGGAATTACAAAAGCAAGGTCAGTGCCTAGTAAATCTGACAGTTTTTGAAGACAGAACTCAGAGTTGACAGGAGAAATCTGTGGACATATTAATCTTAGATTTGAGAACTATTTCAATAGAGTGCTGTACAGAAAAGACTAATCTATGGGGAAAGAAAATAATTTGTCATGAGCATTGTAAACAATCACAGGTCAATATTGGAAGGCGAATAGTTTTTGGCAGTGAAATTGCCTTAAAATGAGTAGACAATTGTCACTTAAATTGGGCAACTTTTATATTTAGGGTAAGAGATTTGGCATGAACTAATAAAATGTGCAACCATAGAATAGTGATATATCAGTAAAGGGTAAAAGTAAAATAGAAATAGAATGATTTGAATAAAAGTAATTCGAGCAGAGTTCAGTGATTACTATTTAAATAAATATTTACAGAGCAAACACAATTTGTCAGGCAATATATTGAGAGTAGTATATGTAGGAAAAGAATAAACAAATAAAAAGATTTTTATAGACTCTAAGAAATAGGACCACTATCTTCCTTGAATGTTTACTTCCAAAGAGAGAGTTCTCGGGTCATATTTAATCTATTATTAAATATGACTTTTGTATTCACCATCATCAGGAAAGGAGTATAAATAATTAAATATTACCACATTTATAACTTCTATGCTGTTTGGGGAAGTAAAAGAGGAAATGTTGAAAAGGGGAGGAGAGTATAAAGAAATTATACATGATAGAAGTAAAAAACAAACAAAAAAACCCTGCAGTCATTGATATCTATATGATCTTTTATATTTGTTCTTTATTTATTATTTTTCTATCTTGAATATGTTTGAGTCAGTCAACTATTCCTGCACAAATGATGTTAATTCATATAACAAACGTGGGATTTTAAGAGCATAATGCTTGCTTATCTTGAAACTTCATGAAGATTATAACTTCCCTAGGAGATAATGTAAAGTACAGTAGTACCATTGTAAATATGGGTAGGAGAAAAATCAGCCTCTGATTTTGCATTTTCAATTTCAATAACAAATAACTAAACATTAATATTTGTACTATATTCCCCTGCTAGTCTCTGAAATTTTTCCATGTGCATATATTATATTTGAAAATAATTTCAGTCAGTTAAGAAATTTGTATATATAAATTTTTTAAGCTACCATTCAAAATAGAGACTCATTTAGAACTATGAGTTGAAGGTTTCCAACACAAACTTCAGTTCTGTCTGCCTACACAGTGACATTGTGGAGGATAATCATTTTTATTATCCTTCCAGTGATAGATAACAACATATGCTTTTAATACTTTGCTACTCAAATATTCCTTACTATCAGCTCTGTTCTGTACCTTTGGTTACTTAATATATCTCAAAAAATATTACATGCCAAAATAAAGCTCCCTCATTTGAACACCTGTAAAATATCATATCAATTTTATACATGAATAATGATTTTAAAATAATTCTATTTTAAAATTCCAAACTCAATTTAGTAGCAAACCAAGTAGCAATACCAGGAAAATGTGATTAATGTCCAATGTCAATCCTGCTAATGAATATGAGGCCTCTAGAAGAGTTCGTGAAGTATTTTTATGTATCCTCTACTAAAGATATACAAATTTTTGCTAAGAGTAAGCAGCACAAGCTCACTTGTTCATTCTGATTCCTACATGTTCAGTAGATTGCTTCACACGGTCAAAAGTGTACATAGCTGACAACTGAGATATAAAGAAAACTAACAAAAGAAATGAGCTCCAAGTAGTGCAGCTCCGATGCCAGCTCACTGTGCTGTTTAGTCAAGCATGGCTCCACGAACAACTCAGAGGAAAGGCTCTACATTGGCTTTATTCTGCCTCATTACAGGCTGCCAAACAACACTGAGCAGTGGGTGATGCAGCAATCTTCACTCCTCATCTCCCACGAAAAAGCTAGAGATTTAATCTGCTCTCTTCCATGAAGCACTCAAGCCTCTTTCTGATGGCCACTAGAACTCCTCTCCCCTCTCTCATCAGGCTTTCTGGTTCATTCTGTACTCAGAGACTTTGTACCAAAAACCAGAGAAGGAATCCATTTGAAAGTCTGAGCTGGATGTTTGTGCTCATTTTTAAACCTTAATTGTATTTCTGTAGGTGTATTTGATGTTTTGTGGTTAGTGTACAGTGTGCCCAAACACCTATGGTCAACACATGTCTACAGTAGCACTCTGGAGGGGCTGAAAAAATACAGGCTCTCTTACTTCACATAATCCACCCAAACAACATTTTACAAATTGTTTACCAATAATTTGCCTCCAAAGTTTATGAAAACCAGTACCCTTTCTTATAATCCCACACTAAAATGCATGAATATATTCAATGACTTGTTTTGATATTCCATTTCCAGGGGCTGCAAAAAAAAATCTAAACAATTTAGGACTATTTGATATGATTAAAGATGAGATAAAGATTCTGTGCCTCTGAGATTACAAAATTTTATTTATTGAAATAACATATTTCACTTACACATATGAGACTAAATCCCCCAAGTAAATGTGATCAACCAGCCAGGTCACTGTTTTCAGCAACGTTTTAGATTAGACTGATCTGCTCTGTGTCAAAATGATCAATGAGTCCACATGTCTCCTGGAGTAGTTTCCAGCCTGGGAAGCAATATAAAGTCTTGGAGTGAATCTCTGCTCCATGACACAGACTATCCAGGCCCTTCCAGTTCCTAGCCTATCGTTCCAAAGATCATTTATCTCATCCCAACCTCCATACAGATTGGATCCTTGCCTGAATAATACCTTTTGCTCTCTACTGGTAAACCAGGTACACTTTCATTCAAATCCAGTACATGTCGTCCTTCCTTGATCAAACCTTTTGACAATTCTAGTCATGGAAGTCTCTCTCCATTATTCATTCTCTAAACTCATTTTGAAATTACAATCTATCTCAAACAATTTAATAATTATGAATTATTGAATTTCTTGTACATATTTTCTCCAAAATATTGTTTTAGTCAAATACTGAAATCATAACCTTGTTTTCTAATATACACCAAAGTGACTACCATAAATTGGTGAAGAAATGGTGGCTCTATTGTCAGTACCTTAATGGACAAGGACTAAGTGTCACTTTATAAATCCTAGTGTAATCTTTAAATAGAACACTCTCTATTTGGACCTACACAAGAACCCTGCTTGGTATTAAAAATCTATTTTTATGAATACTTGCAGATGAAATTATGGATAAATGACTTTGTGCTCAGTTGTTCTGGGAAATGCTTAACATTTTTAAATAATGCAATTCACTTTTCCAGCCCATAATAGGCTTTTCAAAAACTACTGCCAGGAATTGTTTACATCAAACTGCTCTGTCCTTAAACATGATGTTCAACTAGAAATACATGTTTTACTTGATCTCCATTAGTGGCGCTAAAATGAAAAATGTTCATTTGAGTCCTTAAAAAGGAATTAAGTTAATATACTCTTTATAGTAAATCAGATGTTTTAATTGAGCAGTTAACATTCTTCTCCTATGTCATTATTTTATATTATGAAGATTATAATGAGCCCAATACTCATTTAAAAAATATCTTCTATAAATGCAGAAATCATATTCTCTCCTCACCTAAGTAACCACTGCTAAAATATTCTATAGATATATGTAGGTATCTAATAAACTTATGACAATTCAATAACTTAGTTTGAATTTCTTGATAACCTAGCATATTGATTGCACAGGTCACCTTAGTATGTATTCTCATACAATCTTCATTTTCCTTTGTTAGACTTATCTTTTGTTATACTTATTGTTATATTTATAAAGATTGATTAGATATGTATAATTACTTTGTGTCATTTTTCAACACTAGAATCTATAAGGGCATAATTCATGCTTGTTTTATTTACCTTTACATTCTTAATACATATGAATTACATGCACAGAATAGGTTCTCAATAAGTATTTAGAAATGAATGAAAAAAAAATTCTGGTTTCAGCACCAACTGTAAAGAGTTCAGAAGCATTACTATCCCCCTTACAATAAGAAAGAGCTGCAAAAACTGAATTTACTTGTAATTCTACCCAATGCATTTCTCCTCCTTCATTCATTCATTTAAACATCTATTAAACAGTAACCTAAACAGGATACGATATTGATTTGAGCCACATAACAGATGATAGAAATTTAATCAAATCTACTTTTTAAAAACAGAAACAAATGAGCCATGAGTCCTTTATCTCACTATCTCAATAGCTGGTCTTTTCAAGGCTCTATCTCCTGTTTTCAGACACTTTTTCTGTTCATTATACATTATTAATTTAATACAATTAACATCCTTTTGTAGGTCATAGCAGTTCTCAATTTATGATCCTAAGGACCTTGTCCACAAAGAAAATTTTCAGAACCCACTGCCAAGAGTTTCTCATATAGCAGGTTTTGAGTGTAGCCCAAGAAGTTGCAGTTTCAAAAAATATCACAGATAATTCTGATGGAGGGTGTCCTCAGAAAATACAATGATAAAAATGGGTTATACCATTTTTTCACATGAATATATGCCATAATTATTCTTTTGCTGTTTTGGTTTAGCCAAATTTTAAAGGACTTCTATAGAAAAGCAATATAAACTTTTATGTTATTATATTACTGTAACTCTTAAGGCCATGCCTTAACTCCAAGTACCTGGAAAGGAGCATGAATCTTCAAGTGTACACAATATATTTCCTATGTGAGCATCTGAAACTTCTCAGCTGAACAAATACACTTCAATTCTGCACATGTCTGGGTATTATTCAATATCAGATTCTTCACTTGTTTCTCTTCTTCAGACTTTGCCTTTTTAAATATGCATTATAAATTTATATTCATTCATGAAGGCTTTCTCATTACGGTGACCTAAAATAATCTTTCATGCAATTCCTATAATTCTAGAGATTAGAAAACTCATACCATATTGGAATTGGATGAAGTGCTAGAGTTCATCTCATTTAACACAAACATTTGAGAAACCTGAAATGGATGGAATTAATTGTCTCACGTAACCCATTTGAGTGGCCCATCTCGGTTCCCTTCTAACTCATGATGTGGTGCCTTCTTATGCAAAGCGCACTTTACTAACAAGAGCTCATATGTAGTACTAAACAACATATTTCTTGTTTTGTAAATTTTTTTCCTTCATGACTTATATCTTAAACCAGTTTGTAAGCTACTTCAGACCATGGCCAAAATTTCCTTGGTATTCTCCCCAGAGTGACTAGGGCATAGTGGTTACTCCAAAATGAAAACAGCACATTTCTTATTTTCCCTCCCCGCCCCCCCCCCGCTTATAGACATAATGTAAACCCATAAGCATAAAACAGGAAAACCAATTATTTGGAAAGAAGAGGGAGAGAGGGGAAAAAGTGAACATAAGGAAATGCAACCAGACCAAGCTAAGCAGGTTGCTTTGGTAACATTAGGCTCCCAAGACTTTTGTTCTTTTGGAGCCAAACATTTCTCTGATAGTCACAATACAGAGCACCATCTAGTGGTTTTATTAATTCAAACAATCCCCACTTTCATGTTCGATTTCCAAACTAAATAAAACTATTTTTTGTAGGATGCAACACTTCAGTTATATTTTAGAGACTCAGTAACAAAGTCAAATTGTTTTATGTGCATGTGCAAAATGCATATTGGGGAAATTTGTAATTATAATTTTTTCAGAGATTAAAAAAATGATTTTTGTCATAAAGGATTAATCATATTGCATTTGTTTAAAACTTGTGAAGAACATGAGCATCATCACACCTGAAATAAGTTTATATGTAAAATATGTAAAATTATAAGTGTATGCACAAGATTTAGTCAGAAAAATACACATTTTGATCAATTTACATTAGATAGAGACAGAGAGAGACAGAAGAAGAGGAAAATCCTTTATTCTATAGAAATCTGTGTGCATTTGCAAGGGAGATGAAGGTTCAACTCCTTAATTACTTGCTTTTTTCTTCATGCCAATGAAACTCAGCCTAATTTGGATATCAGCTACCCATACCATTATGAAGAATGGAAAGTTATACCCAAAGTAAAAATTATTGTATTCCACAGATATTAAAAACTTGGCCAAGATTATTCATTTTACACATTGGATTTAAAAATAACAATACCTATTCTGGAAGTTCATGTAAACTATGTATATGTAAATAGAGTAGAACCTTCTTAAAGCATTGGGGTAAAGATTTTCAGGTTCTATATTTTGGATTTTTATATTTTAAGAAATATTTATATATTTTTTCCCAAATCTGCCAAAATGTCATATATCCAAGGACCCATGCTGGAGAAATACTAACAAGAGATAGAATAAAAGAGGTTTGCAAAGATCATTTACACAAACATCAAGATTTCAAATAAGCCAATGGTCTTATTGTAATTTTCCAAGCTATTTTCTCTCCTTGAAGTGTCTATTTCAATATTTTACCTTCCATGTTCTAGGTAACTCTCACCCATCTCAAAATACTTAGCCTAAGCACAACATGGAAAAAAAAAAAACAGTCAATATTTTTTCTCACGTTCCTATTAGCAACTGGGTATACATCTGTCTCAGCCTTAGCTGCACATTGGAATCACCTGGGGGGCTTTGAAAAGTACAAAGATTTTTACTTAGTTGGTTAGTTTAAAGGCTAGATATTGATATTTTTAAAAGATCTCCAGAAATTCCAAAGTACAGACAAAATTAAGAACAACTGCTCTGTATTATCTTTTTCACATTAAAATCCTATCGTGTTTATGTGTAGATCTGTCTTCACTTGATTGTAAACTTTTTCAAGGAAGAAATATTATTTTATGTGGCCTTTTTACCTACAGCCTTTAGGAGAGTGTTGGAATATATTAGACACCCAATAAATGTAAATAGTATCGAACTGAACTAACAGTCTTGACAAGACTTTAAGTTTATACAAGAGACAAAGAATTTGGATCAGTGAATCTAGGAAATGAGGCAGTCTAGTATAGCATGTTCTTAGGGAAATGTGGAGGCAGCTATAAGGTCAGGAATCTGAAAGTCATACTCCTAAGCTGAACAAAGGCCAGGAATATGGGTGAGAACTAAAGAGAAAGGAGGGCTTCTGAAGTGACTGTTACATCTATAAACATCGAGTGCAGAGGCAGCATAAAGGGGATTGATATTAGATGTTTATCTGTCACTTTGCCCCACCTAATGCTAATTTGTGCTACAGGATGCCTGACACCTGACTGCATATTTCTTCTAGGTTCTTTCATCAGAAGACCCTAAGAAACCAAAATAAATACAAAGATCAGGATTATAGATCCAATAGCCATCCCCTCTTGCAGATCATCGGCACTTGGGGTACCAAATATGAGAAACAGAATGTTCAAAATGAGACATTTTTTAATAACGCTTTATTATAGGAACTTGAAATCTGGCACAGCCTCCTGTTACTAAGATGCCTTTCACTTGACATTTACATAAGCATAGCTAAATTATGCTACTTTTGAAGGTTAGTGAAATTAAGTCAACTCTTTTCTTATTTCAAGTGAGAGTTACCTAAACTGTATTAAACATGTATTTTTCTTAACACATTTCCTTTATCACAAAGGATATTAGTATTCTGCAGAACTGTTCTGTCATCTCATGGTGTTTACTAACTTGTGGATGCCAGACTTATTCACTGTCATTGATTTCAGCTTCTTGAGAACAAGGTCTAAGTTGTATAGTTTTATATTTCTTTGGTAAAATATGGTTATATCCACCTCTGAACCCCAAACCCTTATAAGTACAGACATCAGCTCAGTAGAATGATTAGCAGGCATACTTATGGGCTGTTCAATATCTCCTGAAACCATTAACTCAAAAATATAATCCAAAGTCAAAAAAAAAAAAATAGCTACACCGATTTCTAGAGTGACAGAGCTGAAAGGGTATTGGCCTCAAAGTACAGAGTCCTAGAAAACTAACCCCAACTTTTAAACATTGAGAAGAAAATAGTATCCTAAAGCAAATCATTTTAAAATTATGGCCATCTATCCTTTCATTCACTTGAGAAAGGAAACTGGGGGCTTATGAATAAAGACCAAGTGAAGTAAGAGAAGTACAAGCCCTTTAAAAAACTTATAAAGTACTATGAATTTTCCACTGAAATTTGAAGGACCTTTGTAGATGAAGAACTTTCTTAAAGTTGTAATTGATTTATTGAACCTGGTTTTTCAGAGTATTAGAATGATAAATGCTAATTCTATATAGCCATCAGGTCATTTTCGAAAGAATTAACCTAAAGAAAAATGGCTCGAGTCAGTAGCCAACTAGCCGTAGCACTCTTGATATGTTTATTAATGACACTATAATTATGCTAACATTTTATGAGCCCCTAATATTCGTCAGATTGTGCTAAACTCTATACTGCTACGACATAATACTAACAAAATCCCTGAAGGTATAAGTACCTTACAGTGGGCTTCTTATAAATGAGTAATTTCTTTTCATAATAAATAATTACCAAGAGACTACTTTGTGCCAGGACTTACAGCGATTTACTTCCTTTCCATTGAGCTTTTAGTAAGGGAGGACAAAGTAAATTAGCAAATCCAAGAAGAAAAATAACAAAGACAAGCCAATAAGAGTTTAGCTAAACTACTCTATGGTGTTGTTTCCTGGGCATGTTTCACATTTGACTTTCAGGGCACTTAAATAGACACTGGCCCCCTAGTGCAAGCACAGGACCTAGACAATAGACTCAAGTCACAAGTAAATGTTGAGTTTCTGATATTACTTCCCCATTGTTTGTGTGATAAAAAGTCTCCCCACCTCCAGGGGCCTTCTGCTTATGTACCCCTTAGATAAGGCCTTTGTAGAGCTTACTAGAATCCCGCTCTTTTTGGTTTGAATCAATCCAACCTTAGCCCCAGAACTCCAAACCACTCTACCCAGGACCCTGAAAAAGGCACATGCCCCACATCCTGTTTCTCTCTGCCTGCACCCTGCCTTGACCTCCATGTGTGGCCCCTCAGAGCCTGCTGTGGTATACTTCCTCTAGGACCTGTGAGTCATAAACCTATTTCAATGTCTTTTGTGTTTTTTTGTTGAACTGTGGATCACCGTCTGGCGCCCTGGCATTCTACTAGCAAAGTTAATTTAACAAAGTCATACGACAAGTACTATACAAAGAATCAAAATATACAATTAACCTAATTGACCAAAGAGTAAGATTTGAGAAAATGGCTTTTTAATTGAAAGACTACACAAAATAAGACATGCAGAGATCAGGAGAAATTGATTATCAGAGGGAGAAAAGAGCAAGTGAAAACACTGTGAGCAAGACTGAACCCTGTACTTTTGAAGAAAAGAAAGAGGCCAGTGGAGGCTGGAGTGGGTTAAGAGAAGAGACAAATGAGAAGGGGACAAAGAAGCAGAGAGACTGGTCATTTAGGGTTCTATAATTCAGGTTAGGGCTTGAATTTCATTCTAACTTAAAGGTTGAGAGCTATGTTATGGAGCAGATACATGATTTTTTAAAATTGATCTCCATTATTAAGAACAGATGGTACAAGAGCAAGGATGCAAATACAAAAAGCAATAGATGAGAGAAAGGTGTTAAAGTCATGGACAACAGCAGCAGAAATGAAGATGAGCAGACATATATAAATTGAAGATAAGTTTTGGATTTGGAGGAAGAGGCAAAGAAAGGTAATTAAGGATATTGCTGGAAATTTTTCTGAGCAACTGGGTAGATGGGTTTGCTTACTGAATTGTAAAGACTAAAATGAGGGTGGCTTAAACACTGAAAGTATATTTTTTTTGCCTGGGATTTGAACTTATAAAAAAAAAGAGTTCAAGAGAGATGACAGTGAGCCAATACAACAGAAATCCAATCCTACTGTAACGCTTATTCACATAATGGACTGAAGACTTATCATGACTCCACTCTAGCCTATGGCAACGTATACACTCCTGTTTTGTTTCTAATAAGAACAAACATAGTCTTCCTTCTCCCCTGGCAATACAAATTTATATCTAGAAAGAAAAAAAAACCTGATAGTATATATGGAAATGTGTTTCTTTAATTCATTGTTTCTAATGTATGTAGAAGATATTTGGGGAAGGAAGATATGTGAATATGTAAAAGTGACACAATATACCTGTGCTAATTCTTTAAAATTAAGCAAATACTGGGATATCTACTTAGAATTTATCTTCTGAGTGAAATGTGAATTATATCTAACAATTGCAAATAACATTTTCTATTACCCATGTAATCAAGGTATGTTGTCTAACAGTTTCTTGAATGATAAGGTTACTGATTTCACTACTTTCATCACCTACCCTATCAAATAGAAAAATTCCCCTTGGTAAAACAAGATTCTTAGATAGAATGAGAAAATTACTGTGCCAAAAGCTGTATTAAAATTTATGACCCAGCTATGTCCAGGTAAATGGTCTTAATATTCATTGTCATTTTATATTCCTCATGCTGAAATTGCTGACTTGGCTTTAAATGTAAATCTAGAAGAGTGATGTAGAAATCAGTGTAATTTAAGCAAATAAGAAAAATCACTATAGCATGTATTTCCTGGAAAAAAAAAAAGATGTGTGTACCTTATTGTGGAATGGTATGATGATATATTTATTCCAAAAAAAAAAGAAAATGTCCACTAACACAAAATATAGTAATTATTATATATGACATTGTGTATTTTCTATACTACTACAGTGACATCACTGTACATTTTCATAGTTCTACGATTTTCAAGAAGCATCCTTAACTATCACATTCCAATTCAGTCTACATAATTGGGTTACATAAAATTTCATGTAACCCAATTGAATTTATTGAGTATTTACTATGTGTTGAGACCAAGAACAAATGAATGAATATGAACAAAGCCTACATAATTAAAGAGCTCATTAATTACACTGTTTTCCCAATGTTAAGACATTGATCCAGAATTTATAAGCAAGCTTTGTTGAAAACACTTTATGTAGACAGCTCTCAGATACATGAGTTCACAGAAGTGCCATCTCTAGCAAAGAGGGATTTCGAAATTCCAATTTGGGTATTCTTAGTGAGAATTCTTATTCTTCCGTGGCAAGCACAAAAGTCTGAGTAGTCTAAATTAAATTCTTATTAAATGTGGACATTTTATGAAAGCACATGTTTATATTTGGTAAATGAAATTTTTGAAAATCCTTGCTGCTCTCTGTAATATGAGCAAAAATCTCAGGGGAATAGAACATATTCTCTCTCTCCCTCTCCCTCTCCCTCTCTCTCTCTCTCCCCGGAGATTTCATAACCTAAATTATCCTCTCAGAATAGTGACATTATGTATTGGGGTGTAACTAAACCTACCTACTACCACTGGAGACCAGTGATTGTCTAACAGAGGACAGCATATAAGCTGGTTATCAATTAAATTATCCGCCCTCTGTTAATATGGTAAAAACCATTAAAATTTCAAAGCATGTATTAAGAATCTAATATGTTTGCTTTATATTTTAAATAATCCATATTTTAAAGTATTAATATTTACTTCATTTCCACTTCTTTTACCTATAACAACTTATACAAAAGCATTCTACTTGGACCAAAAAACGATAATATTTACCTTTGTGTAATACAGTATCTAAAAATGAGAAGGCAAGATAACGAGACAAAATAAGAGTACTGGAATCTTCAAAATGGAAAAAATTAATTTTAGATGTTAATTAATGTACCATCTATGATCTATCTGCCCCAAAAACTATGATAAAAACTCATATGTAAAAATGCATTACATCACAGATCAGCTGTCTTGATACTTGTTTTCAATTCTTTTGTATAAACAGTGGCTATTATCTTTACATTGGCAGGTTATTTAAAATATTTTGTGAGCCTCAAGGTAGTGACCATATTTTTGTATTTTATTTTTCAGGAATATTCTATGAAATTATTCTCCTTCAATACAGTATTAAATAATGCCAACACCAGCTTTTGGATTACTGACAAACTTCAGCATTGTCTTTTACTTCTTCCTATCAATTCTGTTTTTGTATTCTTACGAGAATTTACTCTCTTTGTTCTGCTCCTGTCACACAGTTTCTTCCCAATTTTCTTTACTGATTTCATCTCCTTCATCTCTAAACACTGAAGTACCCTGGGAATCAGTTCTTGGATATCTTATCTGTCTACACATACTCCCTAGGTGATCACATCTGGTTCTTTGGTTTTAAATATTATCTATGTTTGATGATCCCAACTTTACCTCTCTACCTCTGATCTCTCCCCTGAACTCCAGTCCTGCAGAATGATCACCCTATTTGGTATTCCAAGTCTTCACAGTAGATCTGCAACTCTTCTGATCTCATCCCCTTCTAAACATCCTTCCCTACTCTAGCCACACTGGCCTTCCTAGCATCCCTCAGTTTCGCTATGCAAGCCTCTGCCTTCCAGTCTTTGTACTTCTTCAAACTGCCTGGAGTGCACTTTCTCCAATAGCTACATGGATCACTGCTTCACTTATCCCAGGTCTCTGTTCAAATCTTATCTGATCAAAGAAATTTTCCCTGACCACTATACAAACATAATATTCTGCTTTATTTTTCTTCATAGCATTTATCATTTCCTGACAGATATTCTCTGATTACTTCTTTACTGTTTCTTCTCCTCCACTACAATGGAAGTCTTGTGAGAGCCTTGAACTTATTGTTTCTGGTTTGTTACTACAATATATACTGCTCCTAGAATGCCTACAATGTAGCAGGTGTTCAATAAACATTTGTTGAATAAATAAAAACCTCAATATTAAATACAGTGGTAGTCCCTTAATTTCATAACTTCCTGGGAGGGATATGGAATTAGAATTACATAATACTGTTGTATATTCATAGGTACCATACGTAGATAGACAGATTCCAATCCCAAAGAGAAAAAATTTTTAAAATCCCTATTTACATCATGATATTTAGACAGTTTTGAAAAGTGCATTTCTAATATGTCATATACATATTTCATTTTATTTTTTCTGAAAATTTAATAGTATTTATTTGGGGATGATATTAATATTCATTATTTAACGTAGCTGTAAATATGCTCTTCTTTCTCACATGCATTACTTCTCACTGAGAATCATTACTTTTAATCTTGTTTTACATTTTTTTACAACATGTGGGATGAAGATAATAATATTCCCATAAATACACCAGCGATGCTGTAAAAACAAAGAAATTGATTCAGCTAAAGCAAAATGGTTGGTTGAAAGACAATTCCACCATACCATAGCTTTTAATATCTTTCATTAGCTTATGTTCAAAAGTTCGAGTTTGGTGTACAAAGAAGATTTTATAAAATTGGTGAACTCAAGTGTGAGCTATATAAAATTTCACTGTAAAGAAGGTGGAAAATTGGGAAAAATTTTAGCTCACCTCATGATATAAAGATAATTGTCACCCAATCATTCCCAAGCTCTCAGTCAGCAGTTTTCAAACTTCAACGTATACTGAATCCCCTGGACGTTCCTATTAAAACTTCAGACACTTTCAGTCCCAGATAATCTGATTCAACAGTTCGAAAATAGCCCAAGAAACAATATTTTTAAAAGCACTGCAGGTGATTCTCATGTAGCCAGTCTGAGGAACACACTTTGAGAAATGCTTGTCTAGCTGAAGAAATGCATTATGGTATCATATGCTTTTATGACTATTAGCCATTTTTTTGTTTTAGAAATACATACATTTTCTTGATATGCTATTTTACCTATTTTTTAAAAAATTTCAAGCTTATTGACATGATGGGAAAATTAACTTCTGTCTCATAACTAAAACTGTAGTCAAAGAGCTACACTTCATTTTTGCCTCATTCACCTTCCTGAAATGAGGCACATGATTAATTTTTTATTGTCATACTCATATTTGGAGAGTGTTGATAATAATTTGTCTAGTATTGACTTTTAAGCCTTTTGGCTATTCGATATCAACATATAACTAAAACTTCAATTACTTTGTCAGAAAATATTGCTCTATCCCAAGGAAAATACTATAATGGAGGTTTCAAAAGATAAATTTTATGTAAGGCTGAGAAAACTGCAGCATTTAAAGAACGGGTAAATCTTTTCTTGGCAAAAACCAAACAAAACCATTTAAAGGTCGATGATTTTTTTCAAGGTCAGTGTTAAATGAAGGCTCTACATAGCTATAAGTTTTGATATAATTAGCATAACTATATAATCAACATTATACTCAATAACAAAAATTATTTTTCAAGATAAGTAAAAAAACATTTTCCTTATGGGGCTTTGGTATGCATGCTAATTTCCTTCCATTTATTTTTCTATCCATGTTTTTCTTTTTGGTATTATTTCATTTAGTGTATGATTTACAAACCAAAAGAAGTTAAAATTTCCTTGAAATCAAATTTGTTAAATTTGTTAAATTTGAATTAGATAACATACAACTCAAATTCTCTAACAAATCACATTTTACCATAGACTAAAAATAAGTTACTAGACCTCTTTTGATTGTATTTTTAATCAAATGAGTTATTTGAGAAACTCAGTGATTTTTTTTTTATCTGCTATATGTATATTTTCTGAATGTCCTCAGCTCATATGGACATTGGAAAAATTAATTTTAACAGCAGTAAAAAATCCCATTCAGACAATCCACAAGAAATATGAAGGCAAATTATAGGAGTGGCTTTGTTCTGGTCACAGCTGCACCTTGATGTTGGGTTTGGAGTCAACGCTGCCAGAGATACTGAGTTCAGAGTAAGAAGAATGGTTCCCTCAAAAGAAAATCAAGGTTTTTTGGATGGTGAAGGGAAAATAGCAACTAGTAAGCAGAAAAAAAAAAAAAAAAAAGATGTCCATCCCATCTAAAACTGACATACATTTAATTTGTATGCTCTTAATAATAAAGTGACTTATAGGGTAACTGTATAATAAGTGCAGGGTAAGCATTATTGGCTTATGTGTAGGAATAGCAGAGTAGTTCACACTGTTGCATTTTGATTATAGCTAGAAATATCAACTTTGAAAGCCTTTAGCATTCTTTTGCTTTATGCTTGGAAAAGGGTCTAATTTTTTGACCAAGTACCCACACTTGTCCATTATAGTAATAGAGACCAACTGTTGAGGGATGGTGGGGGGGAGAAAGAGAGAGAGAGAGAGGTGATGGGGAGAAAGAGAGAGGAAGAGGGTGGAGAGGCTGAGACTGACTTCCCTGTGCCCACCACTCTCAATGTTTTTTGGTCATGCATCATACATTCTTATTGGGGGATTGATTATAAAACAGAATTAACTATCACTAACACATAGCACCTCTGCCATTCTGTTTTAAAAGTTATTTTCTATGCTCCTATAATCCCATAAGTTGTGATTTCTTAAAACTCTTTACTCACTCTTAGAGGGAGAGTTAGACTTAGTTTACTGTCAGTCATTCGGAGGCACTAAAGTAGACCTTTCCTTAGACAGAGATAAAACTATTGTACTTTTTTTCTTATTTATTATTCCCTATTGTTTCTTGTTGAATTCCAGTTCCAAATTTTAATCAACATTGGATAGCTAGGAATCAAATAATTAAGTTCGGAGGACATTTTATGGTTCCAAAACATATATTAACTAAATAAGCTTAGTTTCTTCCTTTACAAGGTTAACTTTGGATTTAGACAGCTAAATCAATAGTAAAATTGAATCAAGTATAGTAATTAAGTCATTTTCGAATGGGAATTAAGAAATTTAACTGAATATTTACATTTGAGAAAAGATAAAACTAGATACATCTGATTATATATGAGATTGAATTGCACATATCAAAAATCTGCCAGGAAGAGATTAAAAGATCACTACACTAATGGTGGCCAAAATAACTCATTAATTCTCTTATTAATAGATCATAGACTATTACTCAATACGTAATAATCATTTTTGTCATCATGGTTATAGATTGATGGTTGTAGCTTATTTATAAATACAGAAGTTGACAAATCATCTAGTTTAACCTCTCATTTGATAGAGGAGTCAGTGAAAGTACATAGCAATGAACTGATATGTCCAAGGTCATTGACTTAACTGACATTACAACAAAACTGTACCTAGAATGAAGATAGGTAGACTTTTCTTCTTTTTCATTATTTGAAGTAAAATAATGCTCTATGCCTATCAATAATCTTTTTCCATTCATTATGTTCTTACCATCTTCAAACTTGGTTCGACATGTAATAGAATCCAACCCTTGTAATCCTAATGAGGTCATAAACATAAACATTTGTTTAAAGTGATATGTACAAAGGTCAGGAAGATATTACCCTTCCAGGTTTTTGTTTACTGTGCAAACCCTGCCATTTGTTCTGTGCTATTTAATGATAATTAAATGGAAAAGTAATCAGTATTTCAATACTTTAATTTTAATACCTGAAGCTGAAGATTCTCAATCTCTGAGTACTTTAAAAATAATGAGTTGTGCTTAATATAACATTAGGTTACATAAGAGTGTAAGTCTACTGCCCAAATTTTTCAGTCTGTTCCAAGAGCTACAAACTAAAGTCTTATTGTGTGCTTAATTATTACATTGTCAGCACTGCAGGAGATTGAGTAATCATACAAAAAGTCAGGGATGGTTTCTCAAAGCTTTAACAAGTACATTGGTTGGTATATGATACAGAGAAACTATTTGAAAAGAAGGCAAAACAGCACACAATAAAGACTGCACAGTGCTATTCTAATGCACATACACGTGTGTTTTGAGAGACATAAAAATATAAGATGACTCATAAATTTTATTCATCCAAATCTCTTACATTTATTCTCTCCTGTTTTACTTCTGCTCTGTAAGTTAGTAATTCTCAAAGTGAGTGTGGTCTCTGTTCTTCTGGGAATTTCTAATACCCTTCCAGAGAGTCTAGAGTTCAAAATAATTTTCTTTCTTTTTTTTTACTTTTTAAGGTATAATTGTCATATAACATTATATTAGTTCCAAGTACACAAAATAATGATTCAATGCTTGTCTATACTGTGAAACGATCACAATAAGTATAGTTAATAACCCATATTTTAAAGTATTAATATTTACTTCATTTCCACTTCTTTTATCTATGACAACTAATACAAAAGCATTCAACTTGGACCAAAAAACAATAATATTTACCTTTGTGTAATACAGTATCTAAAAATGAGAAGGCAAGATAATGAGACCAAAATAAGAATGCTGGAATCTTCAAAATGGAAGAAAATCACTGTGTGATTAAGTTCAAGTCATTTTCTTTTCATAGAACATGATGTTTACTTACTAGAATAACTGATAAACCAACTATAGTTATTCAGACTTGGGTATCTATCAGTCATTTTCTCAAAAATATATGATATAAGCTTGCAACTTCAAGTAAAACAATCAACAATATGTCATAACATTTGAACTTTCAACTGAAATTTGGGATTTTGGAAAACTAATATTCACTATTAGCTTGACTGCTTCGAAGTTCTTAAAGGCTATTATGATGAGATCATCGGTGATAACAAGCATGATTCCATAAAATACTGCATAATGAAATGTGTCAATATTTGAAAGTCATGAATGATGCAGTGTTAACCAATATTTTTCAAACAACTCATTAATTATATTATAAGATCATTTACAGTGAAAAGATCCATTTAAAGTGCAAGATGACCAATGGATTTAATAAAACTGCATATTAAAAGTTTACTAACATATGTTCAGATTTTATATTGGAACTAAACTTTAGTAAATCTCTCTTAAGTTTTGGTGTAGTATTAAAGATATTAAAGGCAACATCCAACATTACCTGAAAAAGTTATTAAAGCAATCCTTCCTTTCTAACTATGTCTGTGTGAGACTATGTTTTTCAGATACATCAACTAAAACAACATTGATCGTTTTGAATGTAGAAGCAGATGTGAGGATCCAGCTGTCTTAGGTGTTCCTATAGATAAGCCAGATATTGAAGAGACTTACAAGACTATAAAATAATGCTACTCTTCTAATTTTTTTTAATTTGGAAAATATATTTCTGCGGGAATTCAGAATAACATAACTAATAAAGGGACTAAAAAGAATTTTGAAAGAAAATTTGGCTGGGTCATATTAATTGAGAAATGAGTAGAGGTAATTATGATTTCTTTTAAAAGTAGAGGTTTTAGAAATCAAAATACCCATTATTCTTGTATTATGTGAAAAATACAATTTGACAGTCTGATCATATATTTTTGGTGTGTTTGGCATCAATCCACCCTCAAAACATTGAAACTCATAAATTACATGTCTGTAGATCTTTGACACATAATGCTATAAAGAGAATAAAAAATTGTACCAATGTTAGAAAGTCTATTTGAGAAAGGGAGGATTTCAAATCTAGATTTCCCAATTGAATAAATAAAAGACTGCTCCAGGTAAACATCATACATCTTAAAAGAGATACTTTTAAATTGCCGTGGTCAAAATGTACTATCTCATACCCTGATGGTGTACAATGCTGTTCTTTAGATGGAGTCTTCTCTCAGGTCGTAATAAGACTCAAAGATATGATTTAGGGAAAAAAAGTTGTTCCTATAGATCTTTCTACATTAAAGCCAGGCTGTGCCACATCCTCTGTCACATATAGAGCAGCCCTCTCTATGGAGTTTATTGGATATTTTCCTGACCCCATTAATCAAGCTCATATTTGACCTTAATCCTCATCTATTTTCCAGGTTTCCTATAAACTCTAATGATTTACAGAGACGACAGTGGGAATTCTCATTATTGTGCTCTAAACCAGCTGAGAACAGATGATAGTTTGATGAGTATTTTCACTACAGACACAACAGAGGATTGGAGGCTTCAGCTTAAAGCTGAGCCTGAAAAGTTTCTTTTACTTTCTTTCTCTGAATTGAATTGATGCAGCCATGCTGCAAGAAAGGAATGGACCAGCTGGAGAGATACAGACCCCACTTATTCCCAATTATGAAAGCCCTATTCTAGGCTGTCTAGTGAAAGGGAGAGTCATCAGAGGTATAGATGAAGTAATTACAAGTAGCATGAGAAAGAGGAGAGAGAGAGCTAGAAGGAAAACAAGATAACAGACAGAGTTGGGGGAGGGAGGGAGACTGACAGACATATTAAAAGGGAGTAGAGGAAGAGATAGATAGGACTATAACAGACTGTGACTGTGATACATTATGCAAGCAGAAATATTGTAATAGTAGACATGGTAGGACTCAGTTCATCAACAAAGTATCTAATATGTTTACTTTCCTTTTAGAGATGGATAGAACTTATGCTCATTTGCTCAGGGAAGGACTGAAAATCCTCTCTCTTTTCAAGGACCTGAGCAAAGCCCACTGTTTCACAGAAAGACACAGAAGCATAATCCATCTACCCCTGGGAGAAAGGAAGGAATAAACTCTTGGCTTAGAATCCTGCAAAAGTTTGAATTCACTAAGGAATGAGCTAAAATTCTTTTCCATCCAAGATGCACCATATATACACAATATAGATACCATTCCATGATGGTTCGAGGGTGGTTGAGATAGCTCGACTCTTGAGGCCA
The DNA here is from genome assembly GCA_028627145.1 of Eidolon dupreanum. Taxonomy (NCBI): domain Eukaryota; kingdom Metazoa; phylum Chordata; class Mammalia; order Chiroptera; family Pteropodidae; genus Eidolon; species Eidolon dupreanum. Next base: position 45,322,658 of record CM053501.1, on the reverse strand, counting down.
TCTCATGAGGTCTAAGAGTAAGGCTAAATCAGGAGAATGGAGATTTCCCTGAGCCCACTATGATCTGAGCATCTAATAACAGGCAACCGATATCTACTGCTGAGATCTGGGCAAGAATGAGGAGAGAGCTATTTTGTATGACTCAGGAATGAAGGGACTGCTACAGTTACAGAAGCAGAAACACTAAGAAAAACTCTCTGGTGCCACAGATACCACAACAGGCAAAAGGAAACAACTACTCACCAATGGAAGAATTTGAAGTCTGAGGAAATGACAACACAAAACCCAAACCATTGCAAACCTCAAAAAGATTCAGTGCCTCAAAGTAGTAGCCTGATTGAAGAGAGAAGCATGTTCCTGTGTGAAGATTGATTTGAAAAACAAATATAAGAATTCTTTATTCTATAAAATTTTTAACAGTACCCAGAGAAGGTGAAATATATTTTAAATTTCTTTCAGGTAAATTTACAATGATCTATCCTTAAAGGCTCATGAGAATGTGAATTTGCTTCAGAATCAATAACAGATGTTAATTACATAAACTAAAAAATTTAAGTTTCCATTCTATAATATATTTTTTGTTTACCAATATTTCTTTCTCTGTTTTTACTGTAACCTTAAAGTGTGATGTTTTGTTTCTGGTAGTACTTTCTATTATATAATCAATGCAAATTCTTCAGAGTGCCTAGTATAGGGTAAGGGTTCAATAAATAGTAGAGAGCTATCCTATTAATTATTCTTGATTATATATTTGTACAATGTATTGATTGTATATGACTGTGTCAAGTTCCATGAGAACAGTGCCCCTCCATATTTATTATTGTTGTATCTTCAGCATCTAACACAGTGACTTACACACAGAGAGCACTCAACTGCAAGGGGTGAATGCATGAATGAATAACTGTATTGCTGATAACAAAATCTCAATCATGATTGATCTCACTACTTAATTTTGAATATTATAACATCTCAACACAATTTTCTTAGTATAAAACTGGGTAAATCTAAATTCTCAATACAATGTGGAATCAGTAATAAATATACAAAGCCTTGCAAAACATCTCTATATTAAAATTGTATGACTTGTGATGCATGCTTTTGCCAAGATGGTGTAGGCACCTTTCTCCCAGGACCTCCTCCTTATAACTAAAAAGCACTGGACATAACATCAACAGGCATAAGACACTTCTCAAAGATAAAGAGAAGAAACTGGTTTGCTTAGAGACTTCAGGAATGACTTGGCAGTGAGTTCCTTGGCTTTTCTTATTACCTTCCATACACACTGGACAGGCTTAACCCAGTGTAACAAGGATTTGTTTCTATATTTCATTACGATTTTTATAGGTTTATGTCTTAAAGTACATCTATTTTGTATATGATGTGAGGTATGAATTACAGTTCATTATTAAAACATTTTTATTTCAGCATATTTATGAAGGAATCAGAGGTTTTATTTAAAAGCATTTAAGTCTCTTCCCTAGAATGAAACTATTTCTCATTGAATCTTAATAAATATATAAACTAAACTCTTGAATGAAATACATGCCCCTTGTTCTGTAATAAGAAAAAAAAATACTGTTTGTACTAAAACACCAAGTTCTCCCTCATTAGCTTTAAATAAACATTTCCATTATTTACTTACTAGCATCATTAGATTTCCTAAAGATAAATCAGACTGGGATTTCTCTGCTCAACATTTGAAAGTCTTTCTTTTATATCCACATTGTATTTATTTTTATAATCCTAAAACACATTGAATATTTAAGACAAACATAATTGTGGCATCATCATGTATGCACATGATGTATGCATATTAATTTTGTTGCCCTATGTTAATAATTTTCTTACTGTCCTTATATCATGCAGCTCAATTAGAACTCCATTTCTGGTCTTTTTTTCTACCATATCACAGAGTATTGAGGCAAATTCTGGGTTTCCTAGACCTAGGATTTTCCTATGATATGGATTTCAGAGAAATAAGCTCAGGGACTCAAGCACGTTCGATGGCAAAGCTTTCAGGTAACCAGAAGGAGGAGTAGATAAAGGAGGATGTTGTGAAGATTGGCTTTTATTCAAAATCACATTTCTGAGGCATGCATTTTCTTGATGAATTTGGTGGCTTAATAACAGAAAGACATTTCATGTACTCACTGAAGTAACACCTTCGCTGTTCTTCTCTCTGAGGGCTAATACACGATCTGACTAGGGCCAATGAGTGAAACTTGAAGTACAAAATTTAAAAAGTTTCTGATTTATTCTCACCACTACAAAAAAAAATTAAGTATGAAATAAATGGCATAACGTCAAGAAGCCTGCTAACAACAGAAGCTTGAAGACCAGCAGTTCATAAAAGATTTGATGACTAAAGTTTATGACAATGTAAATTTAGTGGATGTTAAGCCTTTCTGTATTCTTCATTTCACCTGACTCTTCTAGTAACAAGGCCTTTAATCAGTGTTGATTTTGGTTTATTTCTTTTGTTTCCCCTATCAATAAATCAAACATTTTGTGGTAGGCAACACTGATAACAGACTAGAGAAGTATAAAAATTGGAGGACAATAAAGTTTTCTGAGAGAAGAGAATTGAGTTTGAACTTCAAGGATCGGTTCTAGAACAGCTTCCAAGTATGATGGCATTAAAAAGGATATTCTAGGGAAAAATAACAGGAGCAAAACCCTGAACAGTCATGAAAATTTTCTATTATCCTAAATTATAAATAACCATAGACATTTTTTGCTAGGAAAGGTCTTGGAGTTCACTAATTCCATTGGTCTACCAATCATGTGACATTTCCCTGGAGTTGGCAGAAGTAACTCAAGATCATAGAAACAAAAGGGCAGATTATGTTTCATAAAAGTATATTGTACTAAAATTAAAATGTCAATGTCTGTAGTTTCTTCCAATCACTTTATTTTACATGTAAGAAAGCAGCACAATGGCAACTTTATGTACTCAGAAATCCTAATCAGAACAGAAGGACTACATGCTTTAAATTCCACTGGTAGGCCACATTTATAGAAGTGTTAGAATTCAAGGGAAGATTCATTTTCCAATAATTCTCAAGAAAGGGAAAATAAAAGTCCTTCCAAAGTCAAGTGTCACTGAGAATAACAAGGACATATTCCCAAGGTAATTCTATTCCTTCAGGATAAATATACTTTATAAAACATAGTTCATAGCTCAATTTCACCACCACCAAGAAAAGAAATAATGATCTACTAACAAATTGAAACTACTTGTTATACTGAGAAAATACATTTGTGAATGTAAAAGTAGAAATGAATTTATTACCCATCTTTTGAAAGACTACAGGGAGAGATACTATTTAATGATGGTTAACAGTGGAAGAAAACTTCATAATTAAGGATTGAAAACTGAAAGAATTCTCCTAAGTTCTAAAAAAAAATTAAGTTGACTTAGATATATGATTCAGGAAATTTTATTATGGAAACATAATGAGTTTCTTTTTTCATTTTTTTTCTTGTGGGGGGGCTCTACATTAAGCATTTCAAAAGAATTAAAGGTTCACATCAATCCAATAAAACATTTAATTTTATTTCCTTCCAGATTTTGCTAGTGATGGAACTAAATTGATCTTCATCAGATCGAAATAATGCAATCCTTGATGCTCAGAGTTTTCCCCTTTCTACTGAAGATCTGCTTATTTTGCAGTTATGAAATTTGTAGCTAGAAGCAAAAAAAGTTTAAATTTGTACTTTTTTACAAATTGTGCAGAAAATGTAAAATACGTTGGACATTAAACATTCAGCCAGCTCTGTGAAAAGGAGTGTTCAATTTTGACAGATATTCCAGTTAATTCAGAAAACAATAATTAGAATTAATTTATCATTGTGGTGGCATATGTTACCTCTTTACTGGCTTATTAAGAGACTATCCTGGATTTTACTGGCTTGTAAAACTATTAAAATTCCTTCAGTGAACCTGTGTTAAAAGAACTATTGACAAAGGCAAATAATAATAATAATAATAACAACAACAACAACAAATGTATGCTGAACTGTAAAACCATTCAGTGATCTCTTCATTTCTATATTTTTTAAATTTAAAAATTTAGGAAACTTTTTATCTATTAAGCTTTTGTTTCTGCAAAACAATGCATTTGAAAATCTCAACAAGTATATTTTCTTGCAATTTTCAGTTATAAATTTTTTAAATTAAAAATAAATCAGTACTGCCATATTAAATTGGCAGAGTACTATTTAAAATCCAAAATACATTTTTCCAGTGTATTAAAAATACAAATCTCAAGGACTCACTACATGTCTTTTTAATCTTGTAGCTTTACTTCCTTACCCTTAAGAATAGTTTTTGATATTTAATTTTTGCTCTGTGGGAATTTGATACTGGCTCCTGAACTTACATTTCTAACTAGGTTGAGTTCAAATTATAAGAAAACTATAATGTTAAGTATAGTTTAATTAGCAAAAGTTAAGCAAGTTCAGGTGACATTTATTATACCAAATCTTACATATAATAAGTACTCTAATTAATTGAATTGATTATTCAGAAAGGAATACTTCCAGAAATTTAATCAGAGCATATAAAACCAAGTATTTTCAGATTTATGCTATCTCAGAAAAGATGAACTTATCTTAATTCAAATATCGTCCATTTACCATGTGCATGTATTCACTATATAAAAGTCCCTATATATATGAATCTCAAAATATGTTAACTCAGAAAAGAGGCTATTTAGAGCTGACACCTAAATTCATGATAAAGATTATTTATAAAAGGGATGATTTTATCATCAACTGTAGAAAAAAGGCATAAATGAACTCAATTCATATCACGATTATTTCTCCCTCCCTTGATGAGTTCTTTCTTGGCCTTATCAGTTACTAGTTATATTTATTAGCTGTTTTCTTGTTCCTTTGTCCTCTATCAAACTAGATTTAAACCTATGTGAATTCGAGGAAATATCTTCATGCTTTAATATACATTAGACACACTTCACTTACACTAATAATATCTAATTTAGCAATACAGCAACTAGGGAGGTAAATTATTGCCTAATGAAACATCAACTTATTACCTTCCTTCTCATTCATTCTGTTCTACCATGTGTTTTATTTCATTCATTTCACTTGTTTTATATATTTTATTACCTAATAATCTTTGTTCAAAACTGAGATAAAACTGTAACTCAGTAGTAAGGTTTCTGGAACAAAACACAGCAAGATGACTGAAAATTTATAGGATGAGAAAGATTAAAAGATAGATTTTTTTCTTCTTTATTTTTTGAGTTTTAAATGTTCTTGTGAGAACAATGTCTTTGTTTTCTGATTAAATATAAATACGGTTTAAAGAGTGAAATAATTATTTCAGAAATATTTGTTCTAAAGACAGCTAAAATAACTCAGCATAAAGCAGTAAATCAAAGAATACACTTAGACATTAAAAATTGAAACCCTAATTATAATACCTTGCACTGGAAACATGCCAGTTTTTGTGCAACTAATTAGTCTTCTATAATGGAAAACATTATAATTGGGTCTATATGGTTATGGAAGATAAAATCAAAAACAACTGCATATTTCCTGACATTTATATTCCTAAATTATCAAACATAATTTGGGTTTTTCTTGCAGGTAATTGACTTCCAATTTTTATAAAGTTACTGGAATATGTTATTGCTTTCAAATCTTTTCATAATCCATATCCCAACAACTCCTTCATTTCAACAACTTCAGAATGTGTTACAGTTTTAACTCATTAGTTAGCTGCAAGGAAATACTTTCTTTTACTAAAAGGGAAACATGTTATGAAAACACTAATAAAAAATTTCATCAGCTTTCTTCTGGATGGAAATATTTTTTTTTACTACAAAATCAATATAACTCTTTTAGAAATGTCTAAACTGGGGGATCCTTTAATTCCACCAACATGAAGTGATAATACTATAAAGTTATTCTATTATTGAAACTCTTCTGTGATTTTTATATAGCTGTGTATATAATTTGTCTTATATTTGATATTTTCAACTATGAAAATGTTAAAGAACTAAAAGAACTGAAAGAAGATCACCTATTCAGAGAGAATCAAAAAAGAGAGAGTAAAATATTACTACATGTTATGAATTCACAAAGGATCAAATTAAGTAATTATAATAATGCTTGAAGAAAAATAAGGCAAAATTAGAACTGATTGATTAAATTGGTAAATAAGTGAGATATCAAGTACCTTATTGCTGAACTCATGGTTGACTAAACCTGTAAAGTATCAGTCAATTTAGTTTCCAAAAAGTTAAAAATCACAGGACTTCCTGTCAAGATGATGGAAAACAAACATTGGGCTTGCCTCCTCCCATGACCATATCAAAATTACAACTAAATTATAGAAACAACTGTCATTGAGAACCACCTGAAGGCTAGCCAAACAGAATTCCTATAACTAGAATATAAAGAAGCCACATTGTGACTGGCAAGAGGGGTGGAGACCCAGAACTGACACATCCCATTCCCAAGGTGAGGTGGTTAAGAAACAGTAGGGATATCTCAGCTGCAGAGGTCTCCCCTTAGGAGTGAGGAGACCCAGCCCTACAACTGGCTCCCCAGCCCGGGGCTCCAGTGCCTAGAAGCAAAGTCCCCATTTCATCTGACTGTAAAGACCAGTAGGAGATATGGCTGAATGAGATGGAAAGCTACTGGAGTACCAAGCATTCCTCTTAAAGGGGCCCCCACATACTAACTTACTTGCTCACAAACTCACTTGCTCTGACCTCCAGCAGTGGGGCAGCAGCTCGAAAAACACCAAGGACATAAAGAGAGGAAGTGAACTGTCTGGTTTCCAGGCAAGGGCTGGAAGGGCTGGGGGATCAGGGAAGCTCTCTCTAGGGACGGCTGTGCTAGCATGTTCCATGTGGTTCCTTTGTTGAGTCCTTGACCAAGCTAGCCAAAAGACATAAGCAGGCACAAAATCTGAATGCTCCATTAATTTGGCTAACACCATTCATCCCACCCTGGTGATTCTGAGTCCTTGCCCCACCCAACTCACACACTTGGCCTGAAACTCTTAACAGTTTTTTCACACAAGTGGCCTTCTTCAGCTTTTCTGTGACCTTTCCTAAAATCCCTCAAAGGTCCACAAACCCCAAGCGAGCAACATCTAGCCTTAGCATGCCTCATACCTCTTGCTAAGTGGCTCCAAGAACAGCACTAGTGGCAGCTGGCCTCTGTTCACAGCCTAGCCTCACCCAGACACCTCCAAGCCCAGCACAGGCAGGAACCAACTGCTTGAGCTTCTACCAGGATGCCCAAGGCCAGAAACAGTAAGAAGTTGGCCTTGGCCTTTACTAGATTTCTTGCCAAGAAGCCCAGAACCAACACATCTGGTGGCCAGCTTCAGCCCACACCAGAACCTGAACACCACCCAACCAGCTCTACAAATGATGCACCCAAAGGGCAGACTCAGCATGTGCCAAAGCCCCATGAAGGCAAATCCTTCTACATAGGGTCATCCCCAATAAAATAGCTCATACACTATAGTCACAGCAATTCTTCACAGCCAGTTAGCCTGAGGATCAATCCCACCTACTGATGTGTCATGAGAAATCAAGGTTAAACTACAACAGGAAGGCACACAAGCCACACAAGGGACATACCTGAAGCATCCAGATCAGGAGACGAGGAAGACTGCACCACTGGGCCACAAAGGAAACCTACCACATAAGGCCACTCTGTCAAGAGTGGGAAATGTAGCAGATTTATCTAATACATAGAAATATACACAGGAAATCAGCCAAAACTGGGACACAGACATATCCTAAATAAAATAAAACTCCAGTGAAAGAACTTAATGAAATGGAGACAAGCAATCTACCACATGCAGAGTTTAAAACAATGGTTATAAGGATGCTCAGTGAACTCAAGGGAAGAATTAATGATCTCAGTGAGAACTTTGACAAAGAGATAAGAAACATAAAAGATGGAGATAGAAAATATAAAAAGAAACCAGTCAGAAATAAAGAATACAATAACTGAAATAAAGAATATGTTAGAAGTAATCAACAGCAGATTATATGAAGCAGAGGTTTGAATCAGTTATCTAGAAGACAAGATGGCAGAAAACACCCAATTAGAACAGCAAAAAGAAAAAAGAATTTTAAAAAATGAGGACAGTTTAATGAATACTGGGACAACATCAAGCATACCAACATTTGCATTCTAGGAATGTCAGAAGAAGAAGAGTAAAAGCAGGGGACTAAAAACCTATTTGAAGAAATAATGACTAAAAACTTATTTAACTTAGAAAAGGAAATAGACATAAGACCAGAAAGCACAGAGAGTTCTAAAAAAGATGAACTCAAGGAGGCCCACACCAAGACACATCATCATTAAAATGGTAAAGGTTAAAGACAAGAGAGAATCTTAAAAAGCAGAAAAAGAAAAGCAATTAATTACAAGGGAGCTCCCATTAGACCGTCAGCTGATTTATCAACAGAAACTTTACAGGCCAGAAGGGATTGGCATGAAATATTCAAAGTGATGAAAAGCAAAGATCTATAACTAAGATTACCCAGCAAGGCTATCATTTAGAATAGAAGGAGACATAGTTTCTCAGACAAGAAAAAACTAAAAGAGTTCATTGCCACTAAACCAGTATTATAAGAAATGTTAAAGAGATTTCTTTAAGATCAAAAAAAGAATAAGAAAATATAGGAAAGAAAAAATTTCATTGACAAAGGCAAACACATAATAAAAGCAGTGGATCAATTAACTATAAAGCTAGTACCAAAGGTTAAAAGGCAAAAGTAGGAATATCATGTGTAATTATGACAAATTAAGGGATACACACAAATATACACACAAAATATAAAAAATAATGACAAAAACAGAAACATAGAGGGGGTGACTAAAAATTGGAGTGATATTAAAATATGTCTGACTTCAGCGATCATCAACTTAAAATACACTGCAATAAATGTACCTTGGTGTATAGGAAGCACATGGTACCACAAAGCAAAAAGCTACAAGAGATATATAAGAAATAAAGAGAAAGAAATCCAAATACCACACTATAGAAAGTCATTAACATACAAGAGAGAAAGAAAATAACAGAGAATAACTACAAAAACAATCAGAAAGCAATTAATAAAATGGTAATAATTACATGCCTATCGATAATTACTTTAAATGTAATACTCTTATCGAAAGAATATGGTGGCTGAATGAATGAAAAATCAAAACCCATACATATGCTGCCTACATAAGATGCACTTTAAATAAAAAAATACACACAGAAGAAAAATAAATGGCTGGAAATAGATGCTTCATGCAAATGGAAATAAAAAAAAAAAAAGATAGGGTAGCTATATCAGACAAAATAGACTTTAAAACAAGGGCTCTTACAAGAGACAAAGACATTTTATAATTATAAAGGGACAACTCAGCAAATAGATATAGCTCTCATAAATCTCTACTACCCAATGTAGAAAATCACCTAAATATACAAAGCAAAGATAGACTGACATAAAGGGAGAGATCAATAGTAATACAGTCATAGTAGAGGACTTTAACACATCATTAACATCAATGGACAGATCATCCAGAGAGAAAATCAACAAGCAAACAGTGGCCTTAAATGACACATTAGACCAGAGAGGCTTAATTTTTTTAGAACATTTCACCAAAAAGCAGCAGAATATACATTTTTCTCAAGTGCATATGGAACACTCTCCAGGATAGACAATATGCTAGGCCACAAAATAAGTCTCAATAAATTTGAGAAGACTGAAATCATATCAAGCATTTTCTCTGATCACAATGTTATGAAGCTAAAAAGCAATTACAAGATAAAAATTGAAAAACGCAAACACATGTAAGCTAAATAACATGTTTATAAACAATGAATGGGTTAACAATGAGATCAAGGAAAAAATCAAAAGATACCTTGAGACAAATAAAATGAAAATACAATGATCCAAAACTATGGGGCACAGCCAAATAATTCTTAGAGGGAAATTAATAGCAATATAGGTCTATCTCAAGAAACAAGAAATACTCTAACAACCTAACCTTACACCTAAAAAAAACTAGAAAAGGAAAAATAAAGCCCAACATGAGTAGAAGGAAGGAAATGATAAGGATCAGAATGTAAACAAATGAATCAGAGTCTAAATAATTATTGAAAAGATCAATGAAACTAAAATCAGGTTTTTGAAAAGACAAAATTGATAAACCTTTAGCCAGACACATCAAGAAAAAAAGTGATAGGGCCCAAATAAATCAGAAATGAAAGAGAAGTGATAACTGACACCAGAGAAATACAAAAGATTATAAGAAACTACTATAAACAATTATATGCCAACAAACTGGACAAACTGGAAGAAATGGGTAAATTCCTAGACATATACAATCTTCCAAGGCTGAATCTGGAAGAAACAAAAAATCTGAATAGGCCAATTACTGCAAACAAAATCAAATCAATAATGAAAAAGCTCCCAACAAACAAAAGCCCTGGTTCAGAGAGCTTCACAGGTGAATTTTACCAAACATTCTAAGAATTAATACCTATCCTTCTCAAATTATTCCAAAAAATTGAAGAGGAAGGCAGGCTCCCAAATTTATTTTATGAGACCGGCATTATCTTAACATCAAACTAGGCAAAGATTCTACTAAAAAATAAAATTATGGGCCAATATCTCTGATAAACATAGATATAAAAAACTTCAACAAAATATTAGCAAACAGAATTCAGGAATACATCAAAAGATCATAACCATGGATGAAAGGTGAGTCCAATATCTGCAAAGCAATTAAGGTGATATATAACATAACAAAATGAGGAACAAAAACCATGCGATCATGCTGATAGATACAGAAGAAACATTTGACAAAATCCAACATTCATTTATGATAAAGACTCTCAGCAAAGTGGGGATATGGGGAGCATACCTCAAAATAATAAAGGCCATATATGACAAATCCACAGCTGACATCACAGTCAACAGTGAAAATCTGAAAACTTTTCCTTTAAGATCAGGAATAAGACAAAGATGTCCACTTCTATCACTTTTATCCAACATAGTACTGGAAATCTTAGCCACAGCAATCAGACATCTAAATTGGAAAGAAAAAGTAAAACTGTCATTATTTGCAGAAGACATATAGGGAGAATTCTAAAGATTCCACCCAAAAACTGTTAGAACTAATAAATTCAGTAAAGTATCAGGATTAAAAATTAATATTCCAAAATTGTGTTTTTTCTATACCAACATTGAACTCTAAGAAAGAGAAATTTAAAAAACGATCCCATTTACAATTGCATCAAAAAAAGAAAATACTTAGGAATAAATTTAACCAAGGAAGTAAAAGACCTGTACTCAGGAAACTATAAGTCACTGAAGAAACTGAAGAAAATACAAATAAATGGAAGTATACTGTGCTCATAGATAGGATATCATTTAAATATCTGTACTACCCAAAGCAATCTGTAGATTCAATGCAATCCCTATCAAAATATCAGGGACTGTGTTCACAGAACTAGAACAATCCTAAAAATTTATACAGAACTACAAAAGACCCCAAATAGCTGAAGCAATGTTGAGAAAGAAAAACAAAGTTGGAAGTATCACACTACCTGATATCAAACTATACTACAAGGCTATAGTAAGCAGAACAGCATGGTACTGGCATGAAAACAGACATAAGGAACGAACGAACGAACGAACGCGCGCGCGCGCACACACACGCGCACACACACACACACACACACACACACACACACACATTTAGCCCGAACTCTCTAAAACATATTTCCAAATGGGTGATTTTATACTTAGAAATCTCTTGTGTCTTTTTATAAGTTCAAATGTGATTTGGTATTTTTCATCCCTGATCTTGACCCCTAAACCTAGAATCTCCTTCCACCTCCATTTCAGCATTCTTAACTTCCTAGAAATAGGGAAAGAAGGTTTTATCTAGTATATTAATTTAAACAGTGACAAGTAATAATTTATAAGCATATACCAGATTTTTTTGCTTATTTTTATATAGAATCAAATAAGAAAAAGATATTGCTGCATCAGCTAGCTATTTCTTCATACCACATGACCCTAAAACTTAGTGATTTAAAATAATAAGCATTTAAATTATCCTGTAATTCTACATTTAATTGGCACATTTTATAATCTAGATAATGTTCGGTGGGTTCTGCTGCACCCTCTCATATATTGTCAGCTACTGGGTCATGAGATAGCTCTGGGGTCTCCAACCCCCAGACCATGGACCAGTACCTCCATGGCCAGCTAGGAACCAGGCCGCATAGGAGGTGAGCAGTGGGCAAGTGAGCAAAGCTTCATCTGTATTTGCAGCTGCTCCCTAACACTACTAACATCACTGCCTCAGCAACACCTCAGATCATCAGGCATTAGATTCTCATAGGAGCACCTGTCCCTGGTGCCAAAAAGGTTGGGGACCTCTGAGTAGCTGGATGATTTAATATGTCTTCACTCACATGTATGGCAGTTGGCAATCTGTTCTCCCAAGTGCACTGGTTTTCCTCCGCATGTCTTTTCATCCTCTAGCAGGCCCTAGATTAGTTACCTGGTTGTCTAAGGTTTCCACATCCAACAATAACGAAACAGACTCCTTGTGCAACATATCTCAAGCATCTGCCTCTACTATTTTTACTGAAGTCCCATCGGCCTAGTAAATCACATGGCCTACTCAGATTCAAGGGCTAGTGAAGTCAGATCCACCACCTGATGGAACAGTGAGACAGCTTTTATAATTTGTGTCTGTCCATTACATCTAAGTTGTCAATTTTTTGCATAAAGATGTTCATAATATTCCTTTATAATACTGGAGATAGTACTATTTATTATTCTGTGTCTCTATTTTCAAATTTTGGTATTATCTTAATTTTATTGAAAGAAAAAGAATTACAATTAATCTTATTTAGTATATTAACTGAAATTAAATTATAGGACATAAAACAAAACATGTACTGGAGCAGTTTATAGTAGTCTGATAATAGAAAGCATACACACATGTAATAAACACAAATTGGTTTGTATACTAAAGTACACCTTATTCACAGATGTAACTATAAATTATTTTTCCAGAGACACTATATAGTCAGTAATATCTGGATGTAATCTTTAAGAAAAACCAGATAAAAACTGAAATTTGATGAATATAATTCTTATTCTCTCTCTACTAAGACTACATGCTAAATCTTGAGGACATGCAAAGACATATTACTGCTTCAGAGAAACAGAGCTCTCTAGCTATAGCCCACATCCAAGATATCTTTACTAATGAATCCTACACCTATTGTGAATCATTATTATGTCCATGAACTGATAGGAAGAAAAAATGATAATCAGTTCAGGGTGTTAAGCTTAATGATTTTCTAAACCAGGATGAAAAAACATTGGGTTCTGACAGTAAAGTCTGGCCAATTTTCTCACATTCATCTTTATTTTATAACAAGATGGACCATTCATTATATCTGCAGAAATATTTTTACATTGGAATAAAACTGCTTAATTTAGTTTCATATATTTCCAAATTCTTATCAAGTGCTTCACTGGAAGCACACATAGTGTATTCTTCCAAACCAATATTATTTTTAAACTTTTGTGATGATCAAAATATTATATACATTTAATACATACATATATACATATATATATATTTGTCCATGCACATTTTACCTGTCTTTTCATATATTTGTTATCTATTATAATACTTTTTACAGTTATACTTTCAAAATTATTTGCTTATTAAATTCATAGAAATAGACATGGCACACCAGGTAACTGAGATAATGCTATGTATGCTCAAGCTATGAGTTCTTTTCTGAAAATGAAATAAGACTATGAACCTATAAAATACCAAGATACTATGATAACAAAGAATCTTTTATTAAAGCCTTAATCTTTTTATTTATTGAACCCTATAAATGCAAAAATATAGATATGGTATGTGTATGTGTATATATAAGTGTGCGTGTATACATACACACATACACCTACATGGGGGGTTTGTGGATAAGTGGGTATACATATGTATGTAAAACATCTGCATATATATGAAATACAATGAAATAATTTTATTTGATTAACTCAGACTAGTTAGAAACAAAAGATGTTATTTATGTATACATATTCCATTTTTTAAAAAATAAAGTTTTTGTGACTTTCAACGATATTTGTTACAGTTGCTCTAAAATCTTGCACTTCTGTATGAAACCTGTTCAGAGAAGAATGTTTCAGTGAATCACATGCATAAATTGATATAAAGATGCACTCTATTGGACAAAAAAAAAAACAATACTCTTAAAATTATTCACAAAATATGACTGAATCTTACCCAGTTTTATCTATAACTGACAGTTCTTCCCCTTGAGCTAATAACGCTCATGTTACAATTGTAACTTATCTTTTAGTCATCTCATAGGAATGTCAAATTCAAACTCTAAGAAGTACATTCTTCTGACCTACACACACTATATCACCTATCCCCACTCTGTGTTGATAGCTTCACCATCTACCTGCTCACTGAAGGCAGAAATTTCAGATGCTTAAAATCATCTGAGATTCCTCTCTATCTGAATGATAAAGTACAAACTCCTTAAAATCTACTCCAACCAATATCCTCATTCCTATATACACACGTGCAGTCAATTTCAATCACATAATATTACCCACAATTATTTCAGTAAGCTATGTACCAAAGCTTTACTTTAGTGGGCAATGAAGATGATCATTTACTTATTGAAGGCTTACCATGTTCCAGACACTGCTCAAGCAATTGATACACACAAATGAATAAAAATATAGTAAAAATAATTGCCTTCAGGAGGCATAATAGATTTAGCCTAGAGTTTAAAAGAAAGGCATACAAAAATTCAAACAGACTAACACAGCATCTGAGTTAAGGAATGTCAAGATTAGAAAACTGTCAACACCAGGCTTTTTCAAAGACCCAGAAATCTATTTGAAACATTCTAAGACAAATAAAATATGTCTGAACTTTAAAAAAAAAAAAGGAATGAAAGGCATACCCTGGAGATATGAATTTGGGTATCATCCACACATAAGTGATACGTAAATGCATGTGATGAAATTATATCACCAAGGGAGTGAGCATAGAGAGAGAAAAAGCATAAGGGTGGAGGAAAAGAGAAAGGACCAGCAATGAGACTGGTAGGCTCAATGGATGGGAGGTTACAGTAGGGTCAATATTGTTGGATGTGGAATTCTAGAACAGTGAACTAGAAAGAAGGGGGAGTAGTCAAATAATGAGATGCATGAAAATGAGATTTTGGAAAGGTTGCAGATATAGGAATTGACATGGTCTAGCATGTGACTATAGGAGTGAGTGGCTGTAATACGCAATGGTCAAAGTCTTGCAAAGGAATAAAGAAACTAAGAGGCTAAAGAGATAGCAGGATCTCTATCAAATTATCAAGAAATAAGATATAAGTACATTTACAGAGGACAACAGTGAAAGAGTAGTTAAAAATCATTGAGAAATGAAGTGAGTGTCCAGTTATCTGTAGATGATAGGTCAATGAAGAATAGTAGTGACATACTATAATACAGTAAAAACAAAAAAAGTAATTGTTTTAGGGAAAACAGATGGAGAGGAGTATGGAATTATCAATGAACTAAAAGAAAAAACACTCTACCTTTAAGCCCAGTGATCTTAGGAATATGAGAGAAAAACAAGTACCACTTGGGAGGCTTCAGGTAAAAAAGTATCACCAAGGAAGATCCATGTTTCTTTTAGAGTAAAATGCTAAAGTAAATGCTCAAAAAGAGATTCACAATATAGATTTTGCTACTGATAAACCATGAATTCTAAAGGGTTTGGGGAGAGGGTTGAGAAAGGGACTGAAAGAGGCATGTGTAGGGTTAGATGACATTCAGGAGATGACTCAGAAAGTATAAGGAAGTCTGGAGTTTCCTATGGTAACTGCAGAAATATCACCAGTTTAATCCTAGTGGAATCAAATTATATAGTTTTAGCAAAAATGTGATTGTTGTGGGGCTTGAAGCAGTGAGTATCTCACTGTACAGAAGTAAAGATCCTGTCAGGGGCTATGCAGGCCTGCTCTATGTAGTTGAAATTAAAGACTTCATGGGGAGTTGTCTTACTCTAAGCAGAGTTCCCACATACCCCTGCTGATGAAGGATTGAAGGCTGAGGAAATACTGCCCCCAATTTGACAGCACAGTTGAAATGTTATTCTGTCTTTTCTGGCTATCAAAGGGAGCTAACTTATTTCTTTCCATAGCACTCTGTTCACCCAACTATCACCGTGTGTGCCTACCTGTCTTTCTACTAGACTGTGAGACTCTTCCATGAAGGAATAATTTATCTTAATATCCACAACGTCTAGCATAGGGTCTGGCATATATATGGTACTCAGGAAGATGCTGTAGTTGGTAGATTAAAGCATAGTATTCTGAATCAGGACTTCTCAAACTTAAGTGTGTACACAAATCACATAGTGATCTTTTAAAATGAAGCTTCTGATATCTGGTTTGGGCCTCAGGTTGTGTATTTTACAAGAGCTCAGGTAGTGCTGCTGATGCTGCTGGTCCTCAATCACACTTTAAATTTCTAGGTTCTAGAATATATCAAATGGTAGGCACATTGACATTACAATTTTGATTATCGTACATTTTTCCTTGAGTCATTAAAAAAGTTATGCGCAGTTTTGCTGATTTGTTATCAATAGACTTTTCTTATGTTTTAAATTTTGCTTTGCTACAATCTTTAATAAAGCTTTGTATTTAATGTTAAACTTTAGGTAAAATTACATTATGTTTACTAGAAAATTGAATAGGCAAACCAACTATGAAGTAATGGCTAGAAATCTATTTGAATAATATCTTCTGATAAACTTGTCTTTTGTCCTCAGTGGTCAAGGGCATGCAGTATCAAAAGAACTGATCTGAGGAAATAAATAAATAAATAAACCAAAAATCCAAGCATCTCAGAACCCAAGACGCCATTTGGACAATGAGCTTTCAGTTGTGCTGTGACTTTGTTCAGTAAGCTGGTCATTTTGTTAAACAGCTTAATTTCTTAGTAGTGAGATCTTACTAAATTTATAATAAATATCTGTATTTAGAGGACATTTACTGTTAATAGCTTGTGAGATTAATAACTGCCTGAGGAAAGTGATCTGCTAAGCTAAGATCACACAGGAACCCATCCAGAAACAAAGTACAAAAATACTGAATTCCAGAGTGGAAAAAAATATCCAATCCATAATAACACTGAGTCTAGTCTCTTTTTAAGCTGAATATAAAGAAGATTCAATAATTAATTTCATTTGGAATTAACTTTGTGAATTTAGAGTTTTTTACATTCAGGTTAAAGAAAAAAATGCAATTTTTTTCCCTAAAACCATTTTTTATAGTCACAAATATACATGTGTATTTTTCTGCATTAATTTTAACTCAGTAGGAGTATAATAAATCAGAAAAAGGGTTGATATCATCTTTTATGATAAAACTAAAATAAACATTTTATATGGTTTTTTACAAATTTGAAGATACATATACTGATGAAAATTTCACTGACGAAACACCATATTACTGACATCATAACTTTAGAACTGTCTTCACTTTTTAATCATAACATTTGTATTAGCCAGGACACAAGGGTTTTATGTCCTTTCTAATTTAATTGGTAAGCTCTGCAGAGTTTTTATAGCCTATTTGATGTTTCCAGACTTTTTATTTGCCAAATATTATATAAATCTACTTAAAGCCTTATCTGTATTTACAACATAGAAAAATCTTAAAGCATTAGGTAATAACATTCAGTGGTAATGGAAACCAAAATCCTTTATTCATTTTATTCAATTAAATTTGATAGATGGAATTTATCATTAAAACTATGGTTTAAGATTTCTTCACTTTTTTATATGACTTTCAAAGTAGAGATGTTTATTGGAAGCTAAGCAGGGTCAGGCCTGATTAGTATTTGTATGGGAGACCACCTAGGAAGACCAGGTGCTGTAGGTGTAAAAAAATAAAAAATATATAAGGGTTGTAAACTGACAAGGTCCTTGCAATCTGTGAGATCAACCAAGGGTTGCCTTGCCTAAAAAAAAATAAAAATAAATAAAAATAAAAACTAAAATTTAAAAATTTTAGAAAAAATGAAAAAGCAGAGATATTTCAAACCCCCATTAGAAAAACCAATTAGTTTAAGAATACATATCCATTAACTGAAAATTTGGTGGTAGTTCTTGAAGATTTATTTAAGAAATAGCTTATGTTATATAGGTTGATGAGGAGAAGTAAGTAGGCAGTCATTCTCTACAGTAAAGACATAGCTACTTGTTTTTGTGAAGTCAGCTTTTGGCTTAGATGGAGATTCCTTTAGAAATCAAGAAACATTAATCTCTTGTTTTTCCAAGGAAGAGTCTTATTTATTCATTTTCTTCTGGCTCATTAAACCTGAACTCTCACTACTACTTATGTTCTTTCTACCCTATCTGAACAACAGAGTTAAATAGTCATTTACTGTCCTCATTCAAAATCCATGCTTCATTTTATTTGATCTCAGTATTTATAATTTTGCATAATTCTTACCAAACTTTTCAATTCTAATCTGAAACCAAAAAATACTTTATTCTAATGACGTGTGATTTCCTCCTACTTAATGAAGATGAAACCTTCTATCTCCACACTTAGCTTTCTTTCAGTTAGGAAGAGAAAGTGCCTTTCCAATTCAACTAAATTTCAGTACCTGGGCTTCAAGTCCCATCAATTTCTCACTCCTAAAAAATAGTACACCCACATTTATTTTCTCCTTTAAATCATTCCAGTAGACTTCTGGTCAAGACGGCACAGTAGGTAAACACTGTGCTCACCCCCTCCCATGACCACATGAAAATTATAACTAACTTATAAAACCACCATTGTTGATAACCATTTGAAGACTAGCTGAACAGAAGTCCTATGACTAAGGATATAAAGAAGAAGCCACATGAGATAGGTAGGAGAGGTGGAGATGCTGAAATGGCTGGCCCGACACCCACATGTGGTGGTTAAAAGTCAGGAGGAATATCTCTCAGCTGCAGAGTTCTCCCCTAAGGAGGAAAGAGTTCCAGCTCCATAGCAAAATCCCCAACCCTGGGCACCAGTGCTAGGAAGAGGAGTCTTCATAACATCAGGCTAGGAAAACTAGAAGAGATTGCACCCGAGTGAAATAGAGGGCTACCTGACACTTCTTGAGGGGCCCGCATATAGATTTGCTCACTTAAACTCACTTGCTCTAAATCCTGGTAGAGGGGTAGCTGCTCAAAACTGCTTCAGACATACAGGGGAACTAAATCAAGTAGCTTTAGGGTGAGGGCTAGAGGGGCAGGGGTCATGGCAGCTCTCTCCCAGGACAGAAGTGCTGGTAGGCACCATTGTTTCTTTATAGACCCCTCCTCCACACACAGACACATAGCCAGCTAGGCATAGGTAGGCACCAAATCTGTGCTCTCCATTAACCTGGCTAACACTATTTGCCCTGCTCTGGTGATTTGCTGAGACCCCAATCAACTTGCAAGCCTGGCCTGAGCCACTTCCAGTGGCTTTTCCACAGTAGCTGCCTGTCTCAGCTTAAGCTACAGACTATCCTAAAATTTCTCAAAGGTCCACAAACCCCCAAGAAGGAGCAGCTGGCCTCTGCATGCTCTGTAACACTTGCTAAATGGACTCAAGCCCAACTTAAGCAGTAACCAGCCTCAACTTACATTGTAACATCAACCAGGTAGTACCAAGTCTGGCATATGTGGCAATCAGTATTGGCTTAGGATGTAGCTACAACTGAGCATCACAAATCCAGCACAAGAGGTAGCTGGCCTCAGCTTACAATGTGGTGCCCAACAGAGGATCCCAAGCCCAGCACAAGTGGCAGCCAGCCTCAGTTCACAACATAGCCTCTCTCAAGAAACTCCAAGTTCAGCACAAGTGGCAAACAACCACAGATCAATTTGTAGCACTTACCAAGTGGTGTGCCATGCCCAGTACAAGTGGCAATGGACCTATGCCTACACTGGAGCCCCTCCCAAAAGGCTCCAGAACCAATATACCTGGTGTCTAACTTCAGACCACACCACAGCAGCAAGCAACCAGCTCCACAAATGACCCACCCAAAGGGAGGACTTAGCTGACACCAGAGCCAAGCAGAGGTAATTCCCACTCTAGGGGGGCAGTGCCTGCACAACTTATCTACTGTAGTCACAGCCAGCCCTCACAGCCAGTCAGCCAGAGGGGCAACCCTACCCACTGATGTGTCTCAAGTTAACAAGGCTTAACTATAATAGGAGAGCACACACAACCACCATAAGGGACACACCTGGAACATCTAGCTTAGGTGACTAAGGAGATTGTGCCACAGGTCCCTTCAGGACACCTACTACATGAGGCCACTCTACCGCAACTGGGAGACATAGGGGCTCTACATAATACATAGAAACACACGCAGGGAGGCAGCCAAAATGGGGAGACAAAGAAATAGGTCCCAAATGAAAGAACAGAACAAAGCTCCAGAAAAAGAATTAAACAAAATGGAGACGAGCAATCTACCAGATGCAGAGGTCAAAATACTAGTTATAAGGATACTTAATGTTCTCAGTGAGAACTTTAGCAAAGAGATAGGAAACATAAAAATGGAAATAGAAAATATAAAAAAAGAACCAGTCAAAAGTGAGGAATACAATAATTGAAATAAAGAATACATTGGAGGGAATCAACAGATTAGATGAAACAGCAGATTAAATCATTAAGTAGCAGAAAACACTGAATCAGAACAGCAAAAAGAAAACAGAATCCAAAGAAATGAGGACAGTTTAAAAGGGCCTCCTGGATAACATCGAGCATACCAACATTCACATAATAGGGGTACCAGAAGGAGAAGAGAGAGAGCTAGAAATTGAAAACCTATTTGAAGAAATAATTACAGAAAACTTCCCTAACCTGGCAAAGGAAATAGACATACAAGCTCAAGAAATAAGAGTCTCAAAAAAGATGAAACCAAACCATGTTTTAAAATAGTTTTATTTTATTCTTTAATGAGGAAATGTTAGAGGATATAGCATACTTCATTTCATATTACTCTAGAAATTTCTAATAGATTATCAAGATTGTAGCTATAGGCAATTCATGGTTTTACACTACAGAAGAAAAGCATGATCACAAATATAAATCTCCATCAGAACTTTGCTCTAAAAGCCCAGAGCAGAGCTTAATTAGTGCTCTGTTTCAAAGAATCTTTTTTTGCCCATCACACTATTTTCACAGCTATACTAAAATCACAACCCAGTTAGGAAATGGAAAGATAGTTAGAAGAGAGAAAGGTTAGATCAAGTATTGATTTACCCCCACAACCTACAGAATGGGGTTAAGTTGGCTGTAGAAACATCTAGATAGGATAGGAAGAAATCCTAGTATATTTTGAAAATACTTGAAGATTGAAAATTTTGCAAACCTATTTGTGAATCTCTGAATCCAGCCTAGCACCAGAGTATAGCAGAATTTAGACTTTAGAAATAGCTGAGAGAGTCATTAACAGGAATAAATATAAAAATTTTGTCCTTTGCCAAAATTTCTTTTGGCTAGAAAAATGGAAGAGACCAGAGAGTCTGTAACATCTAATGTTTATGAAAAAGCTACAGTTTAAATTGGTTAATCCAAATGACACTCTTCAAAACAAAGTATAAATTTATTTCCTTCCACTCTCCCACATCCTGCCTTCAACAGGACTGAATCTAGGAAGAGAGAGAAAGAGGAAGGGAGGGAGGGAAATGTGGGAGTGGGGATGTAAAGGGGAAGGCAGGGAAAGGCAGGGTGGAGGGGAGAGAGGGGAAGAGAAGGAGAACTAGCTGTCAAAATTAAAGCTACTACAGTTTTTGATATTCGAATATTATGTACAAATTTTTAACCACAAAAATTTTTAATCTTAGGACATAACACTGCAATGTTTTTGAAAAGCTTCTCTGTAAGGGAGAGAAGAGAAATTGGATAGTAGTTGTAGGAGACATCAAGACAGATCCATCTCTCTTTTGCTAATGACATTATAATTTCCTCCTCCAAGTTATTCATCTTCTAAGTTAATAAATTCTTTCCCCAAACAAGTATTTATTCTTAATTCTTAAAAACTCCTATCTTTACAACTTACCTATTTTCCCCTCTTCTCAATGTTACTTTTTCTAGTTTCCCTCAATATATCTCTCCCTTTCCTTCCTGAAATTGTACCAGCTATATTATCAACTTTCATGGGAAATTTTACTAAACACAATATTCTGACAAAGGACTCATTTATGGGTTGTCATAACTCATCAGAAAATAATAGTCTTTGAGGAGATGTGTGAATGTATTTCCTCCTATTTTCCACCACAAAGTGCATGGGAAAAAGACAGGATGGGGACAGAATTAGGTCTTCTACAGAGTTCTAGAAAGTTCACTGGCAATATGTGGAATCCTATGGAACTGGTAGTGAAGAATCAGACTGGAAGTTATTTTTACATTTCTTGCCTAACCTGTAGTCAAGTATGCCTGTTTTTTTCTTTCTTACTCTAATTTTAATTAGTTACTATGTCCCTGTTCTTTTTGACATTTGATACTTCTTTCTTTCAACCAGATAAATATTCTTTAAAAAATACCCAACAACTTTTGTTCTTCTCATGATACACATGCCACAAAATCTGAGATGAAAAGATGTCATGTTTTAAAATTTGTTTTTATGAAGTAGAATGTCAGTTTATAGCCTCTGAACTGGAATTATGCATGTATTGATTTAACTTAACTGGATTTCATATACTGATGTAAATCAGATGACATATACTATGGAAATATCTAAAAATTTATGTGACTTAAAAAATATACTAAAATCAGCAATTTAGTAGTGGCAAAAATACTTAAAGTCTCTCATTTTAATAAGGATGATATGGTCCTGTCTTTAAGAACTAGTAGCAGTTTAATTCATTATATGTACCTCAAATTTCACTGGAGTCATGTTATAAGTCTCTTCACTATTAAAAAGTATTTAAGATAAAATTGCTGGGCCTTGTCCCATCTTGTCCCCCCAAAAAGGATTGAACACTCTAATGTATCAAGTGATTTGTATTATGGTCTAATCTAGATATAGGCAATGCTTGTATGTGAAAGAAATTTGAAGAATTACATAAATAAATAGGTGAAATTATGCCATAAATAACAAACCTATAAAAGTCCAAAGAAAACTTGAAGAGCAGTGTAGAATTTAATTATTTTCTGTTCTTAACAGTAGCCTATCAACAATGATATTACAAAGGAAAAAAAGACTAGCTCAACAGAATTAACACAGACTGAGTGACAAACATCCATCATGTAAGAAAGAAACTCTATAGACAGATTTATGCAATAGCTGGGATGTCTATTTCGTGTATCTTCATCTTTTATCTTTACACACTATATGCTAGAACATAGTTCCCACTATTATACTTCCAATTCAACCAAACAAACCACAGATAGCTTAGGGTTATTTTTTAAATTTCTTTAAGTTAAATAGAGATCAAAATTAAGCACACCAATGAGTCACATGCATTTAGACAATAATAATTGTATGGTTGCTAATGCAGCTGGTAAATAAAAGGAGAATTAAACAGGATAACTTTTAGACAAAAAGATTTTCTTGCAGCTGTTCAATGCAGGTGAACCTCAGGAATTGCTGAACATTCGATGCTTTTCTTGGAGGTGTGGAACCCTGCAAAACCTCTCTTAAGCAAGAAATTTAAGATTCTGGCTATTGAAGTGCCAGAATCTTAACCTGAGAAACATGTGCACACATTTGGTGGTCGCTATATTTAACAGTCAAGTTCCTTCTTCAAGCTTTGCTACAATTCTGTGCAGCAAACTTCATTTCATGCTCCCATTTGAATCTAACCTTTTTCTTCATTCAAACTTATTCAAAAGGAAATTACTGCCTAGTTAATCTTTTCTAAGGTAAGTCTAGTTGTGCCTATGTTGTGCTCTATAGTACCTCCTCATGAAACTCATTATTAGGGATTCTAAGAGGGTTTATTCAGACGCACAAAATGAGTTCAGGAAAAGTGCCAGAGGAAGGTCAAGTCTAGACAGAGCGATCTTCAGCAAGGGCATCATCACCTGAGAGCTTTAAAGAAATGAGAAATCTCAGGCTCTAACCCAGACCTTCCAAATCAAAATCTTCACTTTAACAAGCTCCTAGATGATTCCAACAAATATTAAACACTAAGTAGCAAAAAATTAACAGATATTGTCAGCCCTAACCATTAAAGAGCTGTTGAAGCAAAATGAATACATAATAATATAAAAATATTCTTTATGTGAATATAGAAACATATTAACTTGAACAATAATTAGGGATGTGGAGAATGGAGGTTCTCATATATATGTGAAACTGAAAGTAGAATATTTTATAGAGATAATTCAAGTATATTTGAACAAATAATATTGTTAAATAAACAAGTATAGGTATTTCTTGTCTAATCAATTGAGTAGTTAGCCACAGAGCATTAGGTATATATGTGTGAATGTATGCATGTATGTATGTATACATAGAGTTAACTAGATACTTTTTATAACTAAGACATCACTGAAGATATTACATCACTTTACCAATACTTGTGTGTCTTAAGAATGATGGCATTCTCTTACGTAATAGTAAGATTATCAAAATCAGAGTACTGATACAATGCCATTATCTAATCCATAATTTATATACAATTTATATATACTGTTGCAAAATATCTATTTTAATAATTGTTTTCCTGAGTCTATAATTCTACCCAGAATTATGCATCAAATGTAGTTGTAATGTTTTTAAGTCTGCTTTATTTGAAACAGTTTCTAAACACTTTTCGGTAATTAATGACCTTAAAATTTTATTTAAAAAGAATTTGTAAAAAAGTACAGGCATATCACCTTATTGAATGTTCCTCAGTGTGGGCTTGAGTAATATTTCCTCTCATTTAGATTCAGGTTCTGCATTTTGGCAGGAATACAAAGAAGTAGTACGTTATATCAGGAGACATGTAGGTTTGTTCCAAGATTGGTAGTTCCCCTTTCTCATTACTATAAAGTTACTATTTTTTCTCTTTGTTTTTTAAAAATAACTGGTGGGACATACTTCACAATTGTATATACATCCTGTTCATCATTATTCACCCACTAGTTACAGCATCAAGATTATTCTTGCTTGAATTAATTATTGTACTGAGAAGTTGCAAAGTGGTGAATTTTATATATTTGACAAGATGTAGCTTTGTTTCATTTCATTTCTGTAGTCCTTATTTTTCCCAGGTGCTACCAATGGGCAGATCTGCAGTCAGAAACACCATCATCATTACAGTGTCAACACATGAGTTCAACCTCTGGCATGTGGTGGCTGACTTTTTTTGCCCTATCATTTAATTGTTCTGTAACTGGATAAGTAACTTACTTGCTATACTTCAGTATCTTCATTTCAAATGGGAAATTATGTTAACTACAGGGCTTTATGTGATAAAATAGTGTTTATAAAATATTCAGTATTAGCATAATACCTGCCAGGTAGAGAACATAATGAATGGATGTTAACGCCGATCCTGGAGAATTCATTAATGCCTCTTAACATAGATAACTGAGAAAGCCAGATTTGAGGGGGTAATTAGAGTCCTATACTTTCCTCAGAGTGTCTCTAGATGAGCTAAGATTGTGAATTTTGGCCATTCTAAAATAGCAAAACCCAACACATTTGGTAGAAATCTTATACACATAAAAAGCTTCCAATATTATCTACTAACTCAAGCACATAATAGCTTTGTGATATTGGTCAACTTATCTAACCTTTCTAGATGTCAGTTGTCTCATCTGAAAGATGTGTGTAAAGTGATCAGCTTTCACTTGCCATGTTGTGCATGCACAATAAATGCTATTGTTACTAATATCTGTAATGCATCTAAAGATTCTTTTCCTAAAAACAGTCTCTTCAACAACAAAATGTAAGGAAAGATACTTTTTGTGTTTCACTCTCAAGTGTGATTTTATTTCATCTTGAGGCTGGCACTTTTATCAGTAAAATATATGTGATTTCATAGTCATAAAATAAACAGTAATTTTACACATATGCTTTTGCTGCCAATTTCTTTTACATAACATCTTTGTTTCACTTTTTGTAGACTGCTTTAAAAGACGACATTCTCCTTAGACTTCAAAGCTACCAACATTTTTGTACATATCAGGAATAACTTCTAATGTTTTCACCTAACTTAAAATACATGTTGTTATCAATAATGATATCCAGGCTACAAATGATAGCTTCTTACACTAAGGTAAAACCTACTATAAATTAGTAAAAGATTTTTCCATTTGGCAGCAATTCTGGGAAATATGCGAGTTTTTAAATACCTCTTTCCTTCTTTCATATAACATGAATACAAGGTTAGTGCTGATATTGAACTGAAAGATGATAAAGCAAATGCAAAGCTTAAAATTGAAAATATTTCAAACAATTTCCTGAGGAAAAAGTCTAAATCCAACTAAGAAAATTACACCTAGCCATTCTAAAAATAAGTAGTCAATCTTAAAAGCAATTCGAAGAAAAAAATAAGTTATTCAGGTCATTTAAAAGCAAATGTTTGTGTTCATGCAAGAAATGTTTTGCTTTACATTCTTAATATACACCATAAAACCTGATGATTTTCTGCTTGAAATTTATGGAATTTCAAATCAGTAGATAAACTCAACATGCAATAATTTACTATTATTATTAACACTATGTATTTTCTCTGAATTGTTATCACTATTCAGTTTGTTCTGGGCACTAGCATTAATATGAAAATTATCCAAGTATAATATAATCATTTCTTTTTTGAAATAGAAATGTCATGTCCTCTTCAGCAAACTTATTCTGAAATATCTCTATTCATGAGTTCATCTTGATCACAGATCCATAGATCAGATAGCATAAGATTTCTGTCTAAAACTTAATTTGGCATAGATCTAACAAAGTAATCACATACACAGACACACACACACCTTGCACATATTGTTTCCTAATAAGGCACCTATTTTTGATACTCAAATATCAGTTTTTACAAATTATTTCATTTCCTTATATGTTGGCTTACATAGTAACCACAATTCTCACTAGAATATAAATTCTAAGATGCTAAAAATCATATCTACTGTATTCACCAATGTTTTCTACTACCTACCACAGTATCCTGGCACATTTTTGGTATTCGTAAATATTGTCAATGAATTTATTAAAGTAAAATAAATTTTTTGTAGAGAAGACTAATTCTTCTATACCACACAAAATTAGATTCAGTGCATTAGCTCCTAGGTCAAATCCTTTACATTAATTAGGTCATATATTGTTCTATTTAAATAGCCATAAATTCTGGGGCGGAGGGAAAGAGTACTTCTTTGAGACCTATGTAATGTTGCATTTTCATTATCCCATCTGTCATTACTCCTGTTACTGGCTAAGGATACAGGTTGAAATAAAATAATATTGAATATAACTGTAAATAAGGTCTATCATATCTATAACTGAATTGCCCATTACTTCTCAGCTACAATTGCACTATTTCAAAATTCTGATAGCATTTAAGTCAGTTGAAATAACTTCAGTATTCATTAAAACATTCCTTTATTTATTTAATCATTAATTTTTTTTTCCGCTGAATCAATTTGAGAGAGGCACTACTTACTCAGCATGCATTATTCACTGGTTCTTAAATAATCTAGTGTTATATTCTCTAGTCCTCCTGAATGCTCATCCCAATAGCTATCTCTGCACACAAACTTATAATTATTTTGAATCCATTTCCTTTGTTTCAAACTTCCTTACACTCCATCAGTGTTCTTCATCTTATTTACATTTGCATGCCTCACCTACTTTATTTACATTATGAATAGAAAAAAAAAAGTACCATTCACCATGACTTAAAGTAGAACTACCCTAGCCACCTGGTTCTGATGGTTGCCACTCAACTATGCATTCCACAGGCAAGAGTTGCCCAACTCTGTCCCTTGCCTGCTCCTTCAGGAAGCTGAGCAGCCTGAGGTCACAGTGCCATCTTTCAGGTTTGTGCTAATAATAGCCTAAGTCTGAATACGGCTTACATTCAAACTATATATTAACATATATCTTAAGTTATTTTGTATACTTCAAAAGATTGATCAGAAAGTCAATAACTGGTACTCAATATTTTATGTCATGTTTGGTTATCTAAGTATTGATGAAATAAACATGAGAAAGTGAACTATTACTAGAAAATGGAGTTGGATAAAGAATAGCATGATATATTATAGTTTTTAAAAGAAAATTATAAATAATAAAAGAAAAGAGCTGTTATCTCAAAAAAGGAGAAATGGATTTAAAGAAAGTTTATAGCAGGAAAGGATGGGAATCCTGTAATTCAGGTTAAAATAGACAGCTACATAAATTCATCACCTTTCAAAAGTTAACTATGTCTCCAAAGAAGTCTCCTGACTTTACCTTTCCAGCCATCATTACTCATACAATGCTCCTACACCATCTGAATTTGGGCCTCTAATATTGTCTTCGGTCACCAAAGTTAATGATATAGGTAGTATGCAGCAATATGAAAGTTGTGCTATTAAAAATAATACATATAGTGCTTTTTAAAATTAAATAAAAATATTAGGATACATGGAACCATTTATAAGCTGAGGCAAAAAATGTAGACAAACATTAGGTGTGAAGAAATGAATAAAAAAAGCAAATACCAAACCATCAAAATTAAAAGTTTCATAAAATCAAGCAAAACATAAAATTAATGTGAATTTCTCAAAGGTTCTGTAAATTATAATTTTATAAAACTGACTATTTCAAGAACCAAAATATATGAGTCAAATAATAGTGGGCATCTACTTAAATACTGTTTTAGGTTTATGTACTTCCCATAATAAAATCCTAGTTGTAAATATTTTTTTTGTATCTATATGAGATGATACATGTTAATTAAACTTTTTGTGGTAATCCATTCACAATCCATGCAAATCAAATCATTATGCCATACAGTGATGTATGTCAATTTTATATAGTGATATATAGCAATTTTATCTCAATAAAACTCTAAAAAGATCCTAAGCAAAATAAATCAGAAAAAGTTGAGAACCATATGATTTCACTCATATGTGGGATGTAAAACTGAAAGCAACAAACAAGACAAACAAAAACTCATAGACACAGACAATAGTTTAGTGGTTACCAAGGGAGGAGAGGGAGGGAGGGAGATAAGGGTAATGGGGGTCAAATATATGGTGACAGAATGAGACTTGAATTTAGGTGGTGAACACACAATGCAATATATAGATGTATTATTGAATTGTACACTTGAAACCTATATAATTTTATTAACCCATGTCACCTCAGTAAATTTAAAAAAGAAAAGAAAAAAGTCCTAAGAGTGAAGCAGATGCCTAGAATAAAGGGCATTTTCAAATAAACCTGGAGCTTCATGGATCAGAGCCCTTCGCCCACAGAAAACTCAGTCTCTACCTAGGCTGACACCACTCACCCTGAAAATCCATTGTTCAAAGTTTGTGACCCTTCCATCAGCTTTTAGTGAGCTTTCTAGTTTTTCAGAATCCAACCCTTGGTAAACACCAAGAGGCATGGTGTGCTCATCATACTTCAAGACTTTCTTCAGTTCTTTCTCCACTGAAGCAGACACCCTCTTGTGCATGCGCACACATGCACACACACACTACCCTAAATAAATATGTAAGCTCAATGAAACGGAATGAGGCCCAGGACAACTAGTGGTAGTGATGTTTGTGGGGAACTCCCTGAATCCACACTAGGGAAGAGGCTGAAGGCGTAGAGTGACTAAGAACAACTGTCTTGTATCTTGATAGTTCATTTCACTTTAACACTTTTATGTACCTGCCTTACATAAGTTATTCAATCTTTATGTATTTCAGAACCTTACTTCTGAATACATACAATAGGTTTATTGTATGGCTTCTATGTCAAGTCAAATAGTTAACAATTGTCCCATGTTATCTAACTTCCAATTATTTCTCTAACAATGCACTAGAAAGTTTAATACAGTAGCCACTCCTTATCCATGGTTTTGTTTTCTGAGGTTTCAGTTACCTGTGGGCAACTGAGGACCAAAAATATTAAATGGAAAATTCCAGAAATAAACAATTCATAACTTTTAAATTGTGCTGTTCTAAGCAACATAATGAAATCTCAACTTGTCTCACTCCATCCCACTCAGGACCTGAATCATCCCTTCGTCCAACATCTCTACACTGTATATATTGCCTGCCCATTAGTCACTTAGTAGCTATCTCAGTTATCAGACTGACTGCCGTGGTATTGCAGTGTTCAAGTAACTTTTATTTTACTTAATAATGGCTCCAAAGCACAGAATAGTGATGCTAGCTATTCATATTTGCCAAAGAGAAGCTATAAAGTGCTTCCTTTAAGGGAAAAGGCAAAAGTTCTCACTTAATAAAGAAAAAAAAATGTATTCTGGGATTGCAAAGATCTACAGTAAGAATGAATCTTCTGTGAAATTGGGAAGGGAAAACATTCATGCTAGTTTTGCTGTCACACCTCAAACTGCAAAAGTTATGGCAACTGAGTGATGAGTGCTTATTTAAGACAGAAAAGGCATTAAACTTTATATCAGACATGTACATATAAGAAAAAAATATGGCATACATAGGCTTTGGTACTATCTGTAATTTCAGGCATCCATTGGGGTCTTGGAATGTATCTCCTGAAGATAAGGGGAAACTACTGTAATTATCCTTTGTGATAAAATTAAGCACCTTACACTGCAGGAAACAAAGGGAAAACGGTTCTAATATTCATTTAGAAAACAAGAGTGAATTGGCAATTAGGGTATGGTTTATCCACATAAAATGTGAATTTCTGATAATAAATTAATATAAGAATGACCCTAACATTACATGGAACATACTAAAATTATTCATTACTTATCTAAAATCTAAATTTGACTGTATGGCCAATATTTATCTGGCAATCCTAAATTAGTATAAAGATTAGAGTGAAATTGACATGACTATATTATATAGGAATGTTACACTTATATTGAAAAATACAGGAAATCTAATCTACACATTCAAAAACACACTTCCCAAGCAGAAATAGGAGCTCTGTGCACTTGTATTGACATTTGAAAGCTTGATTTTTTGACTCCTGAAACATTAAAAGTGCCTTGAGAAAAATATCACTGAAGAATGTTGACCAGTAACCAGATATGTTATAATGAAGATTTAGTAAGCCATAGAGGTAATGTATTTTACTGATTTTTGTTTTTATAGTTTATATTTATAGCTAATGTAAAATGTATTTGTTATATACATTTATATATTAAATATATATTATTTTTAAGTATAATATATATTTTATAATTAGATTATATAAAAGATTATATTTTATAATGTATTTGGGTTACAAACAAAAATGAAAAGGTGGGGAAGGACTCATCCAATAGATTGAAAAACATGTAGCAAAGAGAAGAACCATAATTCTTATGCTTTATGATGGTTATCATCATAACTTTTTTAGTACCCAGAAGTTATGTATAAGAACACCCCCAAAACAAAAATGTAACATTCTACATATTGAATATCATGTAACTTTCACAATAATTCTTACTTGAGAAAAGTAATTATCTACACAAAATATTCATGCCACTACAACCATCACTTCCACTGCCAGGATCACTGGACATTTCTTGAGGTATGTGCTCCTGAAGGTCCGGGTCTCATTCATCTTCAAGCTCATACTGTCTAGCACTCTGCCTCCCATAGCACCCTGCTCATTGCATAATGTCAGAAAATAATCAACCTATTCTAAACCCTGATCGAAGCACACCAGGTGATGTTATTCACAAGGAGCAAGAGTACTTGGCACAATCTTGATGACAGATAAGCAAAAGAACCAAACCATAGGTCACAGATGTTACCGTATGCTCTTGGATGCCAGCAAACTACAGATTAGTAGTTTAAAATCATCTGTGTGTTTATCATGCGTTTTTTGTGCATTTTATAAGAGAGAGAGAAAATGGTAAAGACAATCTATGATTTCATGATATAGCAGTAGACTGGGTTTTCATGATGTTACTTAAAAAGAGTCAAGATTGAGAATGACCATTGGACAATTAAACACTCTATACAAATGAATTTCTTCTACATTAAAAAATGAGCTTTGTGTGATATCTATACTTAAAGATAGATCCTTACCATCTTCCCAATGGGGAAAAAAACTGTTTTTTAAAACCAGATATTTAATTTAAAATACAGTATTTCATATTTTTATAAGGAAATCCCTTTTTTTTGCATCTTTATTTCCACTAATTATAGTAACAAAATATATTGCTAGACTACTAGGTGAATTAGAAAGATATCTATTCTTCATATCTCTTGTTTACAACAATGACAATGGATTGTTTATCATAACAGTTCTTATTTTACATTGTTCAAATTTATGAGTTGAGAAAGTCTCCTCAAAAAAGACTTGTTAGCCTGAGATGTTCATGTGAAGCATTATGTTTGGAATTTTGATATATCTAAAATGTCAATTATCTTTCATAAAAGGTAAAGTACTGTCATAGCTCTATTGTGCTTAACCCAATAAGGACTGCACATTTCAGCTTGACAAGACAAACAAACCTTTTAATGTAAAGTTCAGAACCTTTATATGAGATCCTTTGGGAGCAAAACAAAATACCAGATCCTCAAAACACATTTTCTTGGCATTAGCAGAGGTATTAAAGGCAATGACCACAGTGTAAATACTGACTGTACTCAACCACTTAATTATGTGAACACGAGCAAAGTTGAGATCTTGGTAAACCATCAGGCATGACTGAAATCACTATGGCAAATCTCATTAAATTACAATTCATATAAACACTGTGAAAAATTAAAGTGGTATATTTAGCCTCTTTCACATTAGAAATCATGGGTAAATCTGCACAATTTGAAAGACAGAAAACTTCAATGTACACAACTGAAAGCAGAATTTCTGTAGCGGAAGATCACTGACCAGAGAGTGTCCTATCCCTCAGGTGGGCTGGGCAGGAAAAGGGATTTTCTGTTATTGTTATAACAAAGTAGAACAAACAGTGGCTTAAACAATGCAAACTTATTATAATTCTGTAGGTCAGAAATCTGACATAGGTCTCACTGAGCAAAAATCAAGGTGTAGACAGGTCTGTGTTCATTCCTGGAGGTCCTAGGGGAAGATCCATTTCCTGTTTATTTGGGTCATTGTTAGCTGAGGGCCTTACTAGTCTAGAAGCTTCCCATATTTTTTTGGTTTATGGTTCCTTTTCACATTTTCAAAGCCAGCAACAATAGACGCTAATACTTCAAATTTGACCTCCTTTTTCCATCTTATATATGTAACCCGGTCAGGAAAGGTATTCTGCTTTAAAGACTCAGTGATTAAACTAGGACCACCTAGATAATCCAGAATAATCTCCCCATGTCTAGGTCAGTATCCTTAATCACACCTGTGAAGTCTCTTTTGCCATGTAAAGTAACACTCGCTGGTGAGGGAGGGTGTTATTCTGCCTACCATAACCATCATACAAATAAACATATTGAGAGAATGTCTCACAATTTATATGTAGTTGTATAAAATAAGCAATGTAGACATTTTCACAGAGTAAGCAAGTACGTTTATCCTATGAGAGAAGATTTGGGGATCTTATAAAATGTCGATAAATTTGGCATATGCAATGATACCTATTGGTACTGATCAAAAAAAATATGTTATTACTCAAATGTTTTTGAGATATCTAAGTAGTCTTAATAAAATATTCCAACAATTGTACAAAAAGTCTCCAATGGTCACCTTTAAGAATACTCACAATTAGCACTTGCTAATATCTGTTGCGTATCAGTGTATTACTCACCTAAGAATCATATATTATTGAGCTAAACTTTCTTCTTTAGCATTTTCACCACATGCTCATTGGGTTCCTTCTCTATAACACTTGGATTAGTACCTAATCATTGTTACACATAGGTTTCAGGAACAGCATTTTCCTTCTCAATTACGCTGTAAATTTAGAGGGCATAAACTATGACATATATGCATTTTGTATCCCCCTTTCACAGTCTCCCACTCATAGCCTTACACAATGATTACCACACTCTATGCAATAAATATATTGATTTTGCTTTCTCACTGAGGTTTGTGTATCTGTTCAATTTGTGTTGTATATTACTGCTGCCTATTAGGCATTATGAACAAATTTATTTTGGAAGTTTAGAAAATTTTCCCCTAGGAATGAAGCTTGGTATACATGGATCACCCGCACTGTTAAGTGAGTTTAAAACTTGAGGACATTAGGCTTAATGACATGTTTACACATGCTTGGTGAATATAATTACCATGTCTGAAGCACCTATTTTTAAAACACCTTGGCATCTAGCAGAGAGTAGGTGTGAAATTCAAATAACATGTTGATACCCCTGGTTTTATATTTCACCTGAAACTGTTAAGAGCAGAATAAGAGTGTGAACAGATTTGATTATATAATCATCCTGTAACTGGGAAAATTTGGCAAAAAAGTTTGACATCCCTTGGAAAGGCGGCTTTAATGCATACTATTTCCCTTACATTTTCTATTGTCTCCACTTCATGATTGGAATAAACCTGCAAAGTGTCTTATTTTGAAAAGCAAAATGTAAAATTTCTTACTGTTTAAAGAGAGAACAAGACTAGGAAACTATGAAGGTTATTCAGTTGCCAAGCTGATAAATGAGACTAAAGAGAAAATAGATTCTAAGTACAAGAATCAATTGAGGTTTCCTACAAAGACATTTGCTATAATTATAATGTCATCCTTGATAGATTGACTCTTATAATTCTCATCTATAACCTATCTAGTGTTTTCCCCAAAGACAAAACTGCTAATTGAATTGTGCAATATGTTTAGAAAATTAGTTGTTATATCACAGATTTATTTAGACATCTTTTTTATACATGTAAATATGTTATTTAAAGAAAATACTGTGGCAATGATACTTTTATAATTGCCAACAGTTTTTACATTATTTTAAACATTTTATGTTTATGCATATTAGTTTACTATTGTTTTAGAAATCAAAAAAGGTGCTCTTTTCTTTCAATAACTAATGTACAGTATCATATAATTAACATTTGTAATGATAGTGAATTATGGCATTCTTGGTATCATCAAAAATTACATTTGTTGGGAAGAATCAAAATGGCGCAGATGATAGAGGCTCTGTTCATCCCTCTGGTGACAAAATCAAAGTTGTGACAGAAACAAGGATCAGCAGCAAGGAAAATTTGCCTGGGATCTTGATGAACAAGCCATACAACTAAGAAGAAACACAAGAAAGCACTTTGCAATGGCAGAGGGTAGGACGGGGTGATGACATGGGGTGACCCGGTCTTGAGCGGCTGAGACTGAGGCTGTGGCAGAGGCAGACGCCTCTTAAAGAGGCCATGGCCACAAGCAGATTTTTGCAGTGACAGACCTGCTCACTCTGAGCACCAGTGCCAATCAGGCTGCACACAATGGGCACCTGGGACTTACAGAGAGACATTGTTGGAGTGAGGGCCGAGTAGAGACTCGCTCTGTACAGAAGTGCCAGCCTTATCCACCATTCTCTGTTGAGCTCTACCCTCTTCCAGTGCTCAGACACTTCCCAGCCATTGCCGTGAAGTCATCAGACTAGATAACAGAGGTTGCTTCGCCCAGAGGATTCCCTGAAACCCCGCCTCCCTCAACTTGTGGCCCCACCTAAGCCACATCCAGCAGTACTCTCAGTGAGTCAGGTTCTCCTTGCTGAGCAGCACCTAGACTCACACGGGAGGCAGCTGGCCTCGGTTTCTAGCGTGGCCTTTTGAGGCAACTATAAGCACAGCATCTGTGGATTGCTTGCTGAATCTTAACAGATGGCCCTGGAGGGAAGAGGCTTGAGCTAAATTTGGCCTGCAGCTGAACCCCTCTCAAGACTGTGCCACTGGACACCTACTTCACAAATGCACACTAATAAGACCGAGAGACTTAGGAGCTTTGCTTAGTACATAGAAAGACACAGAAAGGCAGCCACAATGGGAAGACAAAGCAGCAGAAACCAAATGAGAAAACAAAACAGAGATCCAGATACAATGGAGTCGAGTAATCTAACAGATGCAGAGTTCAAAATGCTGGTTATAAAGATACTCAATGAACTTTTGGGAAGTGTAGATAAATTCAGTGAGAATTTCAACAAAGAGATAAAGAACACAAAAATAGAAATTATAAAAGGGAACCAGTCTGAAATGAAGAACACATTATCTGAGATGAGAGGTATATTAAATGAACAAAGGAATAAACAGAGTAAATAAAGGATCAAATTCCCTATCTAGAGGATGGGAAAGCCAAGGACATTCAATCAGAATGGCAAAAGATAAGATGCCAAGACTATAAAAATAATTTAAGGAGCCTATGGGACACTATTAAGGGTCCAAATATTGTCCGATCAGCGTAAACGAAGAAAATCAAGATGTTGAACAGCTGTTTGAAGAAACAATGATGGAAAACTTCCCTAACCTGGAGCAGGAAATGGACATAAAACCCCAGGAAGCTCAGAGAATTCCAAAAATCAGGGATCCAAAGAGGCCCACACCAAGACACATAATTAAAATGCCAAAGGTTAAATACAAAGAAAAAATATTAAAAGCAGCAAGAGGAAAACAGATAGTTACTTATAAGGGAAAGCCCATAAGACTGGCAGTGTCTCAAAAGAAACTATACAGGACAGAAGGGCTTGGCAAAAAAATATTTGACAGGATGAAGAGTCAGGATCTACAACCAAGAATAATTTACCCAGCAAAGCTATCATTTAGAGTTGAAGGACAGATAATGAGCTTTCCAGACAAAAATAAACTGAAGGAATTTATCGTCACTAAGCCAGTATTATAAGAAATGTTGGAGGGACTTCTTTAAGAAGAAAAACATGTATCGAAAACAGGAATAAAGAATGGTAACAACTACATCCCTATTAATAAGTACCTTAAATGGAAAAGAATTAAGTGCTCCAACCAAAAGAGTGGATGAATGGAAAGGAGAACAGAACCCCTACATGTTGCCTATAAGAGATTCACTTTAGGTTAAAAGAGACAGACTAACAGGAAGGGGATGGAAAAACATATTGCTTTGATGAACCTAGAAGGTATTTAATTCAGACAGAGAAAGATAAACATTATATGATTTCACTTACATGTAGAATCTAAGAAATAAAAAGAACTAATCAAAAACAGACTCACAAATATAGTGGACAGTTTGGTGATGGACAGAGAGGAGGGGAGTTTGGGGAGCTGGGAGAATGAGGTGAAGGGTTAAAGAAGTACAAATTAGTAGCTGATGGATGGACACAGGGATAGAGACCAGGGCATAGGGAATACAATTAGAACAACTACATTGGCTAGGTGGAGGGTCAGGGGAAGGAAGGAACAATTAGGGTGACTGTTTTACAAACTATATAAATGTCTAACCAATGTACTGTATACTTGAAACTAATTAAAATTAAAATATATATATTAAAAATCACATTTGTTAATATAATGAACATATCTCATCAGAAAAGTTATTAAGTATGGGGAAGCTGTCAAGCTCAGGGTGGCAGATTCAAGTTTTCCAAAATTCTAATTTTCTTTTAAAAGATAAGATTTTTATCTGTGGCTATAGTACTGCTAGTTATTTTCCCTTTCAATGACAAGCTAGCTTTCTTTATTTTCAAGAAAATCTAGTACCAACATATGAATAACCATTTTACTTGTCAGCCATTCTGTCAGACAAACATAGTATGCCATGAAATAAGTGGCTATCTCATATTACGACTTGAACAATTGCATGAGTGTTTTCCTTAAAGATGTCATCATACTTTGATTTGCAGAAGTGCTTTATTAAAAATATGGATATGTATTGAAATATTTATATTGATTAAAATATTAAAAATATGACACTCTAAGGTAAAGATTTAATGGAATTAGTAATGTTCTCTGCTTTGGTAAGACGTTCATAAATGCAACTGGCTGTTTTTGAATGAAGTGTGTGCTGGAAAAGACTGTGTTAACACGAGTTGTGAGCTGGTGCCCTAGTTCATGTCAAGAAGTCAGGCACTGTACCTGCTACTGTTTCTGTAACATCAATCTACATGCCAACATAACAAAAAAAAA